>DF242391.1:0-29265 GCA_000507305.1 Breviolum minutum Mf 1.05b.01 | reverse complement strand
TGATGATGATGATGATGATGATGATGTAGAGCTGGTGATGATGATGATGATGATGATGATGATGATGATGATGATGATGATGATGATGATGATGAGCGATGGTGATGATGATGATGATGATGATGATGATGATGATGATGATGATGATGAATTAGTTTTTTGTTTTGAAAGGTTTGGTATGAGCATCAAGACGTGCTTCTAAAATTGAACATTTCCTCAAGTCCCCAACATTTCCCGCATCAACAAAACTTCAAAGTTGAAGATTTTTGGAGGAGAAGTGGTTTCGAGGATGTGTGTTGATCCATTACATAAGGTGGAATTCCTACCAAAAATCTAAGCCTTTCAGGTTTTTGTCGTCCCGAATTTTGAAAAAAACGCCTACTTGGTGGGTTTGAACCCCTTAGTTGGTGACTTACAAACCAACTTACGAGGGTTCGGGCTGTGAGTTAGAATCTAACTTTATCATACTTACTGTACTTACTGTATGAACTGCCATCTTCGCGAAGAAGTAAAATGTGCCAGGGTCGATCAAGTCCTTATACTGGGACATGATCATCCCATTTTTTATACGGAAATCCTTATAATTTATATAATGATAACCATCGTCTACGACAAGGAAGCAATGGGAAATCCCCACTTTTGGTTCCCCAAGGAGATGGACTTGGGACTTCTGGGTCGATGTGATGGTCTAGAGCTGAGTTGTGCCAACCAGAAATGATTCCTTGCGAAAAAAAAACCAGGTCACAACTCCGGTAAACAAACAGCTGGCTGGAAAATCCCACCATTTGTAGTCGATGTATTTCCTTGATTTCGTTGAAACCAGATGTGTTGTTTTTGTTGTCGAAATGTGTAGATCTTTTCGCCGCTGAAGAGGCAACATCTTTAAGCACCTGAACTTTGTGTTGGATGAGTTGTGGAATGAGGAGCCTTATCTGAGCCGAAAAAAACAAAAAAACGATTTGTGTCACATGAGCAGTTAAGGGCCCATGGTTGTTGAATTTATAGGGATGAAACACTACCCTTGTTTTTTTTGTGACTAGGAAATGCCAACTAACATAGGAATCTTGGAAGCTCAACCAGAATTTTAAGTTTTCATGGGCTCAAAAGTGTTTTTGTTTTGTGTTGGTAACATCTCACTGACTTGTGTAGAGAATCCCAAACAGCTCAATCAGATGAGACACTTCAATGCTACCAGATTCAAAGGGTAGTAAAAACAGACCCGCGGAATTTCTCCTGTTGGGGTGACCTGAACATTTGAAGAAGTCACCAACATTCGACTAGGATTTTAGCATTGACCCAAAAGAAAAGCGAAACGCAGGAAGTCCATCATCGACCCTTGCTTTTTCTCGTCGATCCTGAAGAGATGTTTCGTGAGGCAGGTACACCCCCCGAGGACTCAGCTGGAACGTGATTAAATGCCCGCTTGGAAAAGAAAAAAGCATCTACAAACCAGCAGTTTTTGGGTCCCAGTGTTTCATGTTTAGATGAATGGACCAGTATTGGTTTTTATTCCCAACCTGTTTCGCCGGCTGAAGTTTTTTCATCGACCCCTTGATAGAAGTGGGCCAAATATCAGGATTTGAAGGGCCAACCCCGAAAATAGCCATTTGAGTAGTGAAACAGGACCCCCAAATGGTTTTTAACATAATTCTTTGAGGATTGACATAAAAATAACATTGAGGATTGAAATTTTGAGTCCTACTTGGAGGATCATCCCAGGACTCGTAAGTCGGAAAAAAAACACCATGGTGAGTAAGTCCCCTAAATGGGCTTATTCCAAGTGAAATGATCTTCCAAGTACATCCATTTCCTTGAGCGTCTTGGATCCGATTGGATTGATTGAAAATAGGTCGCTTCTGCCGCTCTGCAGAAGGTCCAAGAGATTCCAGGTGGCGGAACTAGCGAAAAAGCTGGATTTGAAATCAGATGCCATGGTTGCGAAACTTGAATCTTTCATGAAGAATTTATTGTTACGTAGTTTGTTTAATTTGCTTGTATTTGAGCATAGCTATAACCATGAATACTGAAAATTAAGTTCAATAACATCACGATATATCCATACATAATGAATAAGGCGCCATGAAAAGTTCGTGATACAATAGATGGAATGTCCGAAAACCACAACCAAACCATTTAGGGACAAAACCACATGATATAGATACATAGGAATACATGGTGATCAAAATGTTTTGCTGATGAATAAGGTTATTACTACAGATGAATTGAAGGAGTATGAGTTCGAGAAGTGTAATAGATGCTTATTTGAAAAGGATGAACTTGGAGAAACAAAAAACAAACGTACGGTACAATAGAATATAAAAGTGTATAACATCAGGGAAACAATCATACACAAGTCAATGGAAAAAACAACGCACAAAAGAATGAATAAGCCTAGACACAAAGTTCGTGATACTACAAATAGAACATGAATAAGGTGGAACGCATGAGATCACATGAAAAGCTTTTTTTGGGGTGAAGATTTGTGAGTTGTACCCATAGGGTGGGCATTAACCCATAAGCCTCAGTTTTTGCCTCAGCTGGTGCGTCTTCTTTTGGATGAAAACCCATCGTCCTAAAGACATAGAAGACCTGAAAATAAGAATCCCAGTCCAAAAGGACATTATGATTTTTGCATCTACCATTTTTCAGGCAAGAAGACTTCGTTTTGAAAGATGTACCAAGGGAAAGCAGAAAAATGTGTCAATCTGGGTAAATGGCAGTGAGCCAATCGATCAACCACTCAAACTCCCAACTGCAGATCGGTGAATCATCGATCCAATTCGGCCATTGGACGGGTTTTTCGGAATCCGGAATCCGCACCAGTTGAGAATTATATCATATAACAAAAAAGATCGGAACAACCACGCGGGAAATTCTCCAACTGTTGCGCATCAACATCAAATCAATCAAATACTACTGGCCTGAAAACTAACATACACCCTGAAAATTGATGGTTGGAAGATGACATTTTCTTTTAAAATGGTCCCTTGTCAGGCTCGACATTCGTCCATTTTTGTGAGGTAAAACCTTTCCTTTCAAACAACAAGAGCATCCCAACTTCAGAAGATGTTTGAGAATAGTCCCAAAAAATGGGAAGCGCAAAGCGACATGTTTTTTTCAAACCAAATTTTCATGGAACATGGTGCAATTGTCCAAAATGGGCGTATTCAAGCATGTTTCCTAAGCAGCAACAAAAACACCTGTAATTCAAACTCCAGGTTTTGGGTAAACAATCTCTCTCCCCCGGTTCTCCCACATGGTTTTCCACGGGTGTTTCCTCACTGCGTGTAAACAGGTTTGACGTGGCATAGCGGAGCAGTACCGCACGACAGGTTGGGTCATGGGGGGGAGCAGTTGTTGGGGCCCCGAAAAATCGGCCCCAAGAGGTTAAGAAGAGCCTGAAAAATGTGTGACCAGTTTGGTGAGTTACCTGTTAGAAACAACAAATTCCTACACCAGAGTCCAGAGTAGACGTTTATATAGATGTTTCCAACAATATGGTGGTACCCCAAAATGGATGGTTTATTTCATGGAAATCCCTATTAAAATGGATGACTTTGGGGGGAAAAAACCCTATGTTTGGAAACACCCATATCCCCCATCCCGCTATTTACAGTGAAGTTTCCCCTGCACCTCAGGTGGGTTCGTTCTCTTTGCCAGCCACTACCTGGGCAGCCGAAGCTGTCTGCGAGGCCTTCTTGGAAGGAAGGGAGTATATACAGGGTTAAAAAACTAGATTGCTTCCCTACATTCATGTATTATAGTATATATATATATACATCATATATCCTATATATGCAATATAGATATGTAATAAATGAATACATACATAAATGAATAAATAGATAGATAAGTAAATAAAGAATTGATATATATCTATTTATAATACATGTATATATATATATATGTATATATACACACCCAAAGTTTTCACACCCAAAACTTGAAGTCATGGTCATTTCCGAAGGTCATCTGAAAATTTCTAAAATTTCCAGTCGTTTTTTCTTCAGGGTGCCCCGGCTTTTGTTGGTTGGTGACTTCATATTGGTGGCTTCAGCAGATGATTCCTAGAAATGCCAGATTTGAAAGGGACGCCTTCACCTTGGGTATGCCGAGGGGCCTAGTACACCAGCTTGCCATGAAAAAACACCTGAAATTTGATGAATTGATATCCCCAAAAGTTGCCCTATCAGGCCCTATCAAAAATAGGAGGTATCGTTTTGATAAACCAGCCTTTTTGGGGTATCCAGGCTGTCATGTAACCTGAAATGACTTGTTACATTGGCAAAAATGAGGGGGGGAAGAGTTGGTGATGGGTTGACTTGTGGATAGCCAAGCAGGTAGCAAGAGATTCACCTTACAGGTTGGGATTCACCTTACAGGTTGGGATTCACCTTACAGGTTGGGATTCACCTTACAGGTTGGGTCGGCTTCACCGTTCATCAACTTGACGCGTGGATGGTGGGATCTGGGCAATTTCTAAGGACCAAACGACCCGAGGTCAGCGAAAAATGATGGTTTAGGATACGGGAATCCTCCCAAAGTGGCCTTGAATCAGGTTGAGGCTTCATAATAAATTTGCCCAGATAGGATCCCCTTGCCCCCCATTGAAAAAACTCTCCTCCATGACTCCACTGAATTCCTTTGTGAAGTTCACCTGCAAGCTTGAAAGGTTCGATTCTGTGACAGTGAGGATTTCTCTCCAAATGTCCAACTTGCCCCACAAGAAATCAACAACTGAACATAATAGGGCCAACTTGCCAACTTGCCAAAAATCCACGTGTTTTGCCTTTTAGTGTGTCATTTTGTTTTTGACGTCAGGCCCTTGGCGGCATGTATCTACCTGGAGCATCAAGGAGGTCTCTTCCAATTGAGTCACAGGTGGAAATCCCCTGCTGCGTGGCCAAGGGACCTCTACCAATTTGATGATCCTCATGGTGCTGTTCCCCTGGGCCTCAAGGCTGTCGTTGCACAGCCTCCACGACGTCTTTTCCACGACTTTGGTGAGCTCTTTCAACAAGGCTTTTCAACTGCATTTCATCTTGGTGCTCTAAGATCCATAGATTTGATGATGTTGATGAAAAAAAGTGGAACACCAGATGTTATCATACAGCTTACCCTGTTGAATGATGGGCAAGTGACATGGCCAGCTTCAAAGCTTTGCCATTTGGAAAGTAACACTTCACATTTGGTCACTTTGATGACCTGTCGACGTGAGCAAGAAATTCGCTCCGGAACGAATCCATCTCTGGTTCCGAAAAACTCCTGTCCCGAAGTGTTGGTGGGTCAAATGGTGCAGCTTTTGCTGCGGATTTCGTTGCATCCAGATTTGTTGGCATCCGAGAATTTGTCGAAGGCATGGCACCAGAAGCAGTTTGCTCTCTGTGCGCCAGAGCCTTTTGGAGTTCTCATGAGCTTCAGATCACTGGACTTTGATGCAAAAAATCCGACACGGCTCGAAAATAAGCGTTTTGGGGGTTCTGGTTGATTTTTGGATAGAAAAAGATTCTGAACGTAAGTGGCGGTTCACCGTTTCACTGATTTGATGAAACATCGTTGAAGAACTCATATCTCCTGTGAATTGCATGCGTCACATGTGGACCTACAGTTTAAAAAGCATTGCGGGGGTTCACAGGTTTGTCTTCCAAAGATCTGGTTTAGTACCCCAGGGGCAGGGCTTGAAAATAATGGCTGTAGCATTGTTCAAAAGGGTGAGCTTAGTCACCCCGTGGACTCTAGTGGCTTAGATCCACCATGAGAGGATCCTGGAACCTTAACCTTCCATGATTTCCACGGCATCGGCATTTTTTGCCCCGCTGGCTTTTCTGCTTTTTTCGGCTCAGCAGAAGAGACAAACTCTCGCAGTGATGGCAAAAAATGGAGGTGTAACCCATGATGGCAAGTTCTCCAAGTGTCGGGAAAGCTTTTTGATGGTCTAAAAAGCATCATGTCAATCACTTACATTGAAATTGACCCGCAAATTTTTACAATATAACAAAGCTCTTTTTTCTTTTGAGAAAACGCCGTTCACCTGAAAAAGACGCGTGTTCTTTCCAAGAAGAGTGGCACGTTCCTTGGAGAAAACATGGGGATTCTGGGTTTTCTGGGGTTTCTGGGGGGGATGTGACTCTCAAGCCAGCAAACTTCATGGAGTTCAGGGTTGCATGTGCTGAAGGTCAAAATAGATGTACGTAACTCAAAAACCAAATGGATGGGGTTTACAAAAAAAAGTACTTGAAATATGACCTCAATATTTTTTTAAATGATAATGGTCTTCTTTTTTTTGAGTACGACTCATATAAATTGCTGTTTCTTTAGGTCATCTTTTCCGGGATGCCGCCTGGAAGCGCCCTGAACTTTCCATCGCAAACGGTTTGTTGTTTCATCATGACTTGGTTTGTCACCAAGGTCAGTGAGCAAAAAACCTGGGTAGTTTAAGGGGGGGGGTTCTATGAGAGGGGTTACCCTCCAGGGAACTAACATATCCCCCCAAAATGGCATTTTGAAGATGATTTTCCTTATGTTAGTTCCCTGGAGGGTATACTGTAGAATTCTCGGTTATTTATAGAGATTCTTTACATCGCCTGTAAAAAAAATTAGGAATCCTCTTTTATAAGCCAGGATTTCAAAACCTTGGGATGGGATTCAGTTTTTGTGTTGGCCAAAAACTTTGGGAACAACAGTGAGCAGTAAGTGGCTAATATTGCTAGTTAATGCTAGTTAATGAGTTGGGTTTTTAAGGTGACTTACTAAACCAGGTTGAAGGGAGTTTCATGGTTGGAAAAAACCTTCCAACTAGTTCCAACCAAGCCTTCAGGCTGATCAGGGTTCGGGAGATGCTTCATGGTGATCTGGCGAGTACGCTTCGTGCAGTTCCTTCTTTTGGTGGGGGACCCTGAGAGTTTTGAAAAGTCGAAAAACCATTCCCAGCTCAGGATGTCTCAGGTTGATCAAGAGTTCAGATGGGTGATTTTACCCACTTGTTGGGTCAAATCAAGGGTTTTTCTTCTCACCCACTGATCCAATCACCTAACTTGATCCGATCACTTCCGGACCCCCGGAATATCACAGGTGTGACTATTGAAATTCGTTTCACTGATAGAATGATTTGGAGTAGACAAGATCAAGAAATCCTCTCTATGGTTTTTGAGGGTGATGAACAGCACAGCACGGTTTCATTTGTTTGAATGGGGTGGGTAGCATCATTTAGTTGGGACTGGAAGACGATCCGGCTTCCTATTGGGTTGGAAGGTAACTTTTCAGGGGCTTTTGCTGTTAAACTTCGGGAGGGTAATGAGTCTTAACGGAGGGGGTTGGATCCAGTGGCCTTTACAACTAAGGAGTTGCTTTTGTCGCTGGCATTTGCAGGTCCCGGGTCCCGAGGGCTGGCCCAAGAAAAATGCTGATAGGATACGGAGCTCGGAAAAAATGGACCAATGTATTAATTATTGATCATTGATAGGTACAGCCCTTTTTAGAAAAATGGTGTCCAGTGTTTGGATTGCCAAAGCAAAATGTCTTGTGATAAGATCAAGGAGCTAAGTAGCGTTTTAGGGGGGATCGAAATATTATTGAAAGATCGAAAAACCAAGCTGGAACATGTTCCCTCAAGATACTAGAGAATGGCATCCATTTTTTTGGGGGAAGCTCTGTTTTTTCTTATTCTTTTGTGTGAACTGAGCACTGACCCAAAACCCTGGTAGTTTAGGTTTTAGTCCATACTGGGGATTTTACTTCCAAGTCACGTAGGGATTCAGTGCGTCAAAGGATCTCATTAGGAGCGAATCAGGATTTCAGGGTCTTGTACCAAGGATCCTTATTGATAAACCAGTATGATTCTAGTTTCAGAAGTTGCTTCAAGTACAAGTTGTTTTTTTTTCTCTTGATTGAAACCCTATGTGTGTATACATATATATATATAGAAGAGATCCTCAAGCAATTCCACGATTTTGTCCGCTTTTTTGTAAAATCAAGTGACTACACACACACAAAGGCTTCACAAAATTTCAGCACCAACAAACGCTTCACCGAGTTTGGAATCTCTGTCCAGGTGAGCCTATTGATGTGAACCGACGGGCTTCGGGTACAGACAGCTCCAGGTGGAAGGGATTTTGTGGGCCGGAAGATGCCATAGATTTGTCCGATTTTGGGGGGATTAAAAAAAAAGTTTGTAAAATGGATGCAAACACATTCAATTCCCTCCTAATCCCTTTCCGAATTGGTTTTTGGATGTTTTTGGACTTTACATGTCATGCAGCAAGTTGTAGAGTCACACATATGCAAAAACATTATATGATATATATATATATGACTTACACTGTATTTTTGTAGATATGTGCAATATCTGTGGCAATGAATGATTCTGCCCAGTACTAATGGGATAGGATTCAGTTTTTTCTCTTTTTCTGTGGCTCTGTTGGGAGGCAAACACCAATCTTCAACCCTTCAAACACGTGGGTGGAACATGGACGACTTCAGAATTTCGAGCATCCGACCCATTGGGGTTGGCTTCCATTTTCACCAGCAAGCAAATCCCTTTCTTAAGGCATGGTTTACAATTACAATGTAGAAACCGCAACATTTCACATGTATGAGGCTCGATGCCACCGCAAATGTTGGCGAGACCCGCACCACGATTTTTCAGATCAGTTCAGCGAGACTCTCAGATTTTCGCAAAGCTAAACCAGGGGGTTGGAAATATCATGTCCTCAACGGTTTTTTTTTGTGAAAGTTTTAGAGCTCCCTTTCAAACGGCTTCACTGAAAATGATGTTCTTTATTTTTGTTTGATTTTGCTGCAAAGTTACAAAGTTGTCAGTTTTGGTTGTGATGTCAAAATTCCAAATCAGTTGGGACACCTTCAAACCCTACAAGGTGGGCACTTACTAGTCATAAATGAAGTTATAACCCCTATACATGGCCTTAGAACTGGATAACTGGGGTTAAAACCCTGCTTATAGGGGTTATAGCTCCACTTACAACTGGATCCGGGCCCACCTTGTAGGTGTGTTTTGAGAGCTTGGGTGTGTTTCAATATCAGAAGGTGTTTCAAACCAAATCCTTGAAGTTGTTGTCTGTTGGCCTTTTGTGCCTTTTCCATTGGACCTTTACCTAGCAGATAGCCAGGCAAACACAAGGTGGTGAAGGCCGATTTTTTAAGTAGAGATCAGCAGATGGGTGTCATAAGTTGTTCTTAAACAGGGCTGTTTCTGGTGGTGGCTTCAACTTTTTGAGTCCTCCTTTAGTAGGATTCTGGAGGGGGGGTGGGTGGTGATTCCCTTGTCTTCCCTGAGGTTCCCCAATCTTCCCCTAGGAATCCTTAGGGGTTCCCCAGTTAACCCGTCCACCTTGAACACCCCCCCCTAACCGAGGCAATCAACTCGACGCTTGGCATGTTGGAAGGTTACCTGGTTACCTGTATTCACTTGAGATTCAAGCTGTAAGTCTCATTTATCCAATCTGATTGGTTTGAGATGACTTTTGTTGAAAAAATTGACACCAAAATTGGTTCAGAGGTGTTTTTTTTAAAATTCTCCTTGATAGGATGGCATCATCCTAGTATATCAATGCGGAAAATTATCTGGATCCGTACGGAACAACTTTTAGTGTTTTGCTTCCAAAACAAGGCATTGGAAGGGTGGACCATTCCGTTGGCATCACGGATGGATGGGTTTGGCCAAGTTGGGATATTCTTAGCGGGATAAATTACCCAGCCCAACTGCTAAATGTTGGATTTTGTTGAACAGTACAGAAGGTTTACTTGTGATTGTCGCAGAGAGCATTGTCTAGAAAGTCTGATGTCTTCTTTTTTGTGACGACCCTTTGGTTCAAATTCATGAGAGTAGCTATGAAGTTCTGACTCAAACCCCTCAACCACCCCCCTCGAACCCTCGCGAAGCCTCCACCATCTAAGGAATTTCACAACGACAGTCGCAGAGAACTTAGAGATGGACGATTCATCAGCCAAAATCCGATCCGTTGTTTTAGTTGTGGAAGAAGAACGGCTCCAAGTTGAGCCAATTCTGATGCTATTTGAACTTCTCGTTTATTCCGTCTATGAAGTAGCGCTTGTCTTTCTTTTCTTGCCACCTTTTTGTTTGATTCTAAGATTCTCATAGCTTTGAAGTTGGGGGGGGTGGTGCTACTACCTCCCACGAGTCTCTCAAAACCTTGGCTGCTGACCCACCGAGACTACGACTGTGACCACCGAATTTTCATGTCAAGTACCACTCGTTGGGAGCTCAACCAACAAAACCGGGGGGGGGGGGGTTTGGATGTGTCCCCCCGTTGAAATGAATGTTATACGAATGGTTGGGATCAATGGAACATAGGAGCAAAAAGATGGTTTGGGACTTTGGGACAGTTAAGGTAGTGTGGTTGTAATCACTTAAAATCAACTAAATTCCATGGGATGTTTTTGCCAGTGACTCCAGTGGGTGATTTCAAGTTGAAAGTATACAAATATGTATATATATATAGATAGATATAGATATAGATATAGATATATGATATATGATATATGATATATGATATATGATATTTGATATTTGATATTTGATATTTGATATGATACAATGAAATATAATCTTTTACGTATACACATACATATTAGATATGATTATATGAATATATGTGGTTGATATCGCTGGGTGATTTTTCTGACTTATGGGGTTTTCATTCATTTGATTTGTATCCCCACTGATCCAATCACCATTGATCCTTCAAGGGGACATTCGAGTGGGGAACCTTCACAAACTGGGATCCTTTCTTTCGCATCATTTCCTATTAAAGTTCAAATGAATTTGATGTATGAAATTTGGGGGGGGGTTGTGGTTGGCTAGTTTTTTTGGGTTGGCACATCCACCAGATAATGATGATGATGATGATGATGATGATGATGATGATGATGATGATGATGATGATGATGATGATGATGATGATGATGATGATGATTATGATGATGANATGATGATGATGATGATGATGATGATGATGATGATGATGATGATGATGATGATGATGATGATGATGATGATGATGATGATTATGATGATGATGCAGATAATGGTCGAAGATGATTTTTTTACAGAAATGTCCCAAGATGAAGATGTCATGGTGAGAAGTGATCAGTGAAAATCCTGGGCATTGATTGTTTGGAGAGAAGGGGTGACAAACTGCCCGTTGGTTTTTCTTTGTTTCCTCGGAGTAGAAGGAGCCATGAATCCAGGATCTACTTTCATCAACCAATTATGATTTTATGGTTCATGTCACTGAAGAGGCTGTAGATTCCACTGCTCATGTGAGAAAAGTGGAGTCAAAAATATTACCCTAATGTACCCCATTAAAAGAAAGTGGGATCATTTGAGCCTAACCAGGTACCGGTTATGAATCACCTAGAACTTCAATGCTTCGATGGGTTCCATACGAAATTAAACACGCGCCACGTCGTTGCCTTTCTCGGCCCTGGGGCCAAATTGCGGGAGAAGAGTCGAGGTATTGGACACAAACGGTTTGATGCAATACACCAGCTGCATCAAAACCCACTGCCAGGAGTCATTGAGGGAAACAAAATCCGCTTTTGGGATGAATTGTGCTTCTTTGGAATGAACCCAAAAAATTTATTGAAGAACCAGTATAGAAAGGGAGGAAAAATAAAAACATGATAGTAACTTGGGCAACAAAATCAGTGTATGTATTTGTATCTATATACTATATATGTATATATATATATGTAAACATGATTAGATATATATATATATATTTTATATATAGGCAACAAAATCAGTGCATATCTATATACGTATAAATGACGGTGGTGTTTTTTTAGCCGGACAAAAAAGATCTTGTCCATCCACCTGGGATTCACAGCAGCTGTTTTTTTGTTTTCCCAGTTTTTGAAACTCGGAAAAAACCATTGAGCTGTGAAGCAAGGTTTTTTTTGGGTCATACTGTTGATGGTTCAGAAATCCCAAGGCCAACCACCGCTTGGATGTTTTTGAAACCCTGTAAATATTTCGGATATTTTTTCCATATCAACTGGTGCAGGATTTCTTCGATCAACAGTATTACCAGGTATATATATATATTAGAGGATTATATTAGGTTCTTCGAGCTCTATATATATATATATGATATATGAATTACCAGGTTATTTAAGGGGATTATTCCTAAGCCCAATTAGAAGGTGAAAAAAATGATCATCCAACCAGCATTTTGTAGAAGGTAATGAAGAGTTTTGTTGCTGATTGCTCCATTGAAACCAGACAATAGATGTGAAATTAACACATGAAACCACCAATGTTTGATGCATTTTGGGCCCAGAAATCGAATCCTCAGAAATCCTGTTTTTCTTTTTTCGGGGAATTTGGGTTGGTGAAATATTCTAAATCATCCAGATCAATGATTCAAGCCTCATGACGTTTTGAAGTTTGGAGCTGAAGTGATCAAAGGCGTTCAAAATCGTCATGCTTATGTATCATGACAGCAGTGGAGTTTTTGTGTGTTTTAAGCACTGCAAAACGTTTACATCGAGATTTCGGGGAGGATCAAATCTGAAACTAAAAGTTTGCTGCCAATTTTTTTGAGTCTTTGAGTTGGTATTTTTCATGAAATCAGGGCCCTTCAAGCAGTTTTTTGGTTGATAGTTTATTAGTCAGGGTATACGGACGACTCAAAAGCTTTGGATAAACAAAAACCACCTGAAAATGGATGGTTGGAATCATGGTTTCCAAGTTTATCGTCCTCCAGGAGATGCAAAGTGATGCAATGAAACAAGCTTCTGGAGGTTGGGGCTTGGTCGTTGTTCTGGTGCTTGAAATAAAGATTCCCATTACGCATCCATGGGACTGGTATATTTACAGTACCCAGATTTACCATAAAAATCAAGCAAGTGTAGGTAAATACATCATACATGGGATGGTATGAGATTGATAAACGTCTTGGGAGAAGATGAAATCACAATCATCCGAAACTGAGTTGTTTGGTGATTTCTTCTATATTTACTGACCGATGGAAATTGATTGGTGTGTACACGTTGGGATGCTTCCTAGTAACAGTCGCCAGGATATAGATTATCCGTATGAACCGTTGTATAACCTTCCCTTACTGGGGATGCTTGGTTTTTTAACCTCCGCAAAAAAAAATTCCGCAACGCCGTGTTTTTTTTTCAAAACGACCTTCACTTTATCAATTATCCCTCGAGTGCGAACAGAACGAAAAACCCGACGATAGGCACTATCACTGATTGTTTCCTACTTCTCGAAGCTGCTGGGGGATGTGCAGCAGATGCATCCAATCAGGCAGGGCGCAGGGCGCAGGGGTTGTTGGAATGTCGTTAGGATACGGATACTGAGAAATCATGGGGTTTTCCAAAGTTGTTAGGATGTTGAATAAGGAAAAAGGATGGAACAAGGGATGTACATACCCAAACAATCCATGTATGCTATATGTGCCTACATTTACCATCAATTTAAGCGGAATGTAGGTAATTATACGATTACATGGATGATATGGGATATATTTTTTGTTTTTTTGAATTCTTAGCCCTTGTTTCTCAGGATCAAATAGTGGCTGGTAGGTCTGGTTGGTTTCCCCGGGGTAGCTTGCATCCAGAATTCTCCTCCAATCTCCTCCAAGTGGGGTGTTGCTTTTTGTTGGTTTATTCGAAGAGGTGAGGTGGTGAAAGATTTCTCATTTAGATTATCATATTTGTAAGATGGGTTGAAACTGCCAAATAGTTCAGGATTTACACCTCCCAAAGCTAACATGGAAGCCCAAAATGAGGAACTCAAGGTTTGGAACATTTTTTTTTCTGTCAGACTGATCTCTCTCCCTCCCTACTATATATATATATATATACACCAATCTGTGTTGTCCATGTTCATGCATTAGGGGTGGCCAGATCACCCGACTTCAAACCAAACCAAACTGCAACTTCCGTCCGGAACTGTGGCAGTCAGGGTCATTGACTTGCCCCATAATTGGAGGGATGAAACTTGATGGAAATGTTGCAAAAGAGGTACTTTTGATAGAAGACATCCGGCTGTCCTGTTGAGGTTGGTAGTCTAATCCCATTATTTGCAGGGGTTTCAAAAACATCCCAGGTGGTTGTTTGGGATTTTCTTCCATCAACAGTACTTTTGGGTGATTTGCGTCTTAAAAAGATGCATTGTTTGGGTTTGCGTCGTTTCATGACCATATTGGTGTTTGCACAAAGGGGAGGAGGTCTCAAATTCTGGACCCCTTTCCAGCCTCAACAGCAATGCCAGAACTGTGAGGCATCTCCCCATCCCCCAAAAATTGGACATGGGAGTGTTTCAAAACCAGGGACGCCGCGAAAATCTCACCAGAAAGAGTGAATTTGAGTTGATTTTTTTTAAGGAGATGTATATACATGTATATTTCGGAAAAAAAACAACCATCCACCTTGATGTTTCTGCCCCCGAAGCCCCAAAAAATGAAAGTGTGTGCTGAATTTTGGCGTTTTTTTATAAACCATTTCTTGTGTTTTTTTTTGGCGGTTTGGGTGGGAAAAAATCATCAAATCCGCCCAACCTTCGGGTCTGCCCCGTCATTTTCTGCGTCGCCTGTTCGTCCGCCAAAAAAAGGTCACCGACCTACAAAGCCTCGACGAAGATTTTGAAGTCGGAGACCTTTGCGGAGCCGGGGGGGCAGTTGTGGGGGGGCAGGGGGTTGAAGAGTGGGGAGGTTTCCGAATGTGTGCGAAAGGCAACGTGTCCGAGGTTCCGGGCCCTGAAAAATGTTAAGGGCCGGTTGTTTCGTTTTTTGAAGGAGTTGTTGTTTGAAGAAGATAATTAAGGGCTGTTTTGCATTTTTTTTGGGGGTGAGGTTTTGGTGGCTTGATTGAAGGTAGAGTGGTTTAACTCAACCCGTTGGTTCATTTAATGCAGAATTAGTATACAGTTGCTAGCAAGAGATTTGATGAACATCTCAACTTCTCCAATTGAACTCGCTTTGAGATTTTTGGGTCTCTCCAGGTATTGCCGGTAAATCCAAAGTAGATGGCGCAAACACCTATATGTATCGAGTATCGAATGTATTGATTGGCCGGTTAATTACTCCAAGAGTAAAGTATATATTTTTATGATATTTCCTGAAAATTCATGGTTGGTTCAGATGAAAATTCCACAACTAGGTGGTGGTTTCATTTTTTTTATTTTCACCCCTATTTGGGGAAGATTCCCATTTTGACTCATATGTTTTCAAAGGGGTGGTTCAACCACCAACTAGATTATATAGTGGTTGGAAGAGTAAACTATATAATATCTCCTGAAAATTCATGGTTACCTGGTTGGTTCAGATGAAACTTCCATAATTTTTTTGATTTTTCAAAGTGTTGTCCCGTTTCAGGGTCTTGTTGGCGGAAAACAACTCCGGTGGGGGGTGCGGTCAGGACCTTTTTGCCCAGCGCACTGCCAAGACAGTGAAACAACATCTAGCAGGCGGAGCCAAGCAGTTGATGAGTTCATCCCAGATCTCTTGCACCCCGGAAAATTAACATGGAACCCAAAAATGGAGGTTTGGAAGATGATTTTCCTTTCAATTGGGTGATTGTTGGGTTCCATGTTAATTTTCAGGGGTGTACCCTTTCTCCCATCATCGTTCCGGTGGAAAATTACCCTAATAAAGGAAAGGAAACGCATATTAAAGGGACCCGTTTTACCCTGAACCATGATTTTTTGGAGAAAGAGTAGAAACGGAAACATGCTATTCGAGTTGTTCTCCGTGGTAGAAATGTGGGTTTTCCAGAAAATCCACCATTTTTTCCGAAGACGACACTCGTAACCTTCTCCCGTGGGATGCTTGAGAAAGCGGCAAAAAACCGTGGCAGCGCAGGCCTATCAGCACATCAGGGACTTTGTCCAGTCCTTCGACTGTTTTTGTTCCTGGGTTTTGCAGATTAAAGTGAAAAGGGATTGGGGGTTGGCGGTGATTTTTCCCCAAATAGCTTTAGCCATTGGGGTTCTTACTTCAGGGGTGAGGGTTTGCAGTTCCAAAGTGAAATGGGAATCCCCATTTTTTGAACCAAGACTGGGTGGTGGTTTCACATATGTTTTTATTTTCACCCATATTTGGGGAAGATTCCCATTGTGACTAATATTTTTTCAAAGGGGTGGTTCAACCACCGACTAGAAGATTTTATAACAACCTGATGATCCGGAGCTTCACTTCGCCCTTCCACAAGCTAAACAGCCCGAAAAAATTCAACATGGAAAAATTGACAAAAAATCGTGAAAGTTTTTGAAGGTCATGAGTCAATTCACCTTTTTCGAAAGGACATACTGTTGATGGAAGAAATCTTGCACCGCCTGGGATGTATAAGACCCTGTAAATAATGGGCTAAACTACGTATCAACTGGTTAGCCGGATTTCTGAACCATCAACAGTAAGCCTCGTGGCTTTTTTTCAATTCTGGAGGGAGAACAAAACATCTTGGTTCCAAGACGTGAATTTTTAGTGTGGCATTGTCAAAGATTTGCTGGATTTACAACCTGAAAACAAATATGACATTGGAAAATCGCCCTTTTCAATAGGAAATACATCTTCAAATGGTGGATCTTTCCATTGTCATGTTAGTTTTCGGGGGAGTAAGAGGACCCAGCAATTTTGGGAGCGATATGAAAAAGGCTCAAGCTGTTTGCCGCCGAAATCATGGATTTCAGGAGATTTTCATCCCCCCCAGTGGAAATCCTAAAAAAGTGTATAGATTACACCCCCGAAAACTAACATATCCCCCAAAAAACGACTATTTCAGTAGGGAATACATCTTCCAACCATTGATTTTCAGGGGACATGTTAGTTTTCAGGGGAGTACGGGAAAAACTTTTCACGCATCTTCTTTTCCTGAAATTGGTCACAGATTTTTTCGACTTCGAGGGCAATGTTTTCATATCACCAGCTCCTCGCCTGGAGGAAGAGGAGCTCGACGAACAGGCGCGGGGTGGCGGAAAAATCTTTTTCGGCTAAGGAGAAAACTGCATTATAGGTACATCTTCAAGAAGGACTGGGAACTCGACCCACTTCCAAACCCAAAAAATAGTTGAGGATTTGCAGGAACTCAAAATTAGCATGAAACCCAACGAAAATGGAAGGTAGAGCTTTTGGAAGTTTATTTTTTTGGTCAGAAATGAATGGGATTTTGCAGCTTCCATGAAGACCCTTCGTTTCTCTTTTTGGACGTAGGACATTTTTGGCGGCCAAAAAAAAACATTAAACTAGGGGTAGTCCGTGGGTGGTCGTTTTTTTTCTTTTGCATGACCACTCCCAACCAAAATGCCGTTGAGAAAGAAAGGTTCCCAGGCGATTCAATCCGTGACCTTTTGATTTTGTACTTGGAGGTCACCAACAACCTTTCAAATGGTCACTTTTTTCACCATCCCAAAAAGGGCACCAGCAGAATGCTGCAAGCTGGCAGGCGCTAGCTCTTCATTTTCCTGGAGGGTAGGTTTGGAGGTCAAGGGTACTGAAATAACTAAGTATATAGTAACATGGTAACTGGGGTTATATATTTATTCTTCGAAAAGGGGGGGGAATACTGACCTTCACCACTTCAATCTATCAGCCCTAGATACTATACTAATTACCAAGTACCCTGGAGCTCTAAGGAGGTTACCCTGGAGCTCTAAGGAGGTTTGTTTGATCCTTTGTTTTCATTGCTTCTCGTTTCGGCTTATGCTTGAAACCGTGAGGTTCCGAGCACGTCCACGCCTCAAGAAACCAGTCCTACAACGACGTAGCGACCTCAAGGGAATCATCAGGTAGGTATGTGGAAGGACCTGAAGATTCCATACCCCCAAAAAAAGGTTACTTTTGCAGACATGGAGGGTGGGAAAGTAATCATGTGAAGGGATTTCAGTTGCCGGATCGCGCCATAAAGCGTGATGAAAAGGGTGCAAAAGTGACCCACCAGGATGATGTGACATTTTAAGGCTCCGGAACCCTATGAAAATATTAACATTCACTTTCCATGCTGAGAGGGTCATTGATCCTCATGTACATCAAGAAATGCATTTTTTGTCACCAAAGATAAGAAGAACTCTCCTTTGTTTTTTCTGTGTTTTTCTCCCTTTTTGCCATGGTAAGTCATCACCACTTGGGGAATATGTTTGGCTCTTTTTTCCAACCATCTTTTCAAAGAGTGGCAGGTAGCATATACGTATACTATTTCTACACCAGGTATATGCTGCCTAAATTGGGGGTTATATGATCCCAATCCCATTTTTCCCAAGAAATAAGCGGTAAAACCAGTCCATTCTGACAAGCACAGATGAGCACCTCTGCCATCCTCGAGTTATAAGTTGGACATGGCGGCCTTAAGGCTAGATCTTGTTGCTGCTGCTGGGCGTTTGCGGGTCGGGCCCTCGGTTGTTCACAAAAAAAGATAGCCGGATTTCCTACCGTCCCTTCACTCCCTTCCACCAATAACAAATAAAATATGATTTGTCTCAAAAAAATTGGGGATGACCCCCCCCCCCAAAAAAAAAAAATCCACGAGAAATGCTTCATTGGAGCCGGGTTTAAAAAGGGGAGGTTTTTTTCGGATGATGGCCTGAGAGTCCAAAATAGATGGAGTCCGAGCGCTTTTTGAAGGGGTAGGAATCGGCCCAGATCAATACATGAACTGTGCCATGTTCTGTTTAAATGACAGGCGCCCTTTTTTTTGCCAAGCCAAGCAGCATTGCTCAAGAAGAATGTTGAAACACCACTGGGCTCACGTGTTGCATGACACATTTTCACCATTTTTTCAGCAGTGTTCCCCCTTCAGCCTGGTCAGTTGTTATGTAATGGGAGCAAAGAATTGCTCAACGTGTTTGATCAATCGATTGCAGTGATTACAGCCGGTTCTAGGAATATTAGGATCAAACCAGTATAGTAAGACTACAGTAGGGTCAACCAATGCTAAGGCTCAGGCAATGTGATTAATGTTGGTGGTTTAAGCCTATCCCCGGAATTAGCCATGGAGATTTGTCCAGAATAGGCTGAATCACCAACATGAACCACCAAATAACCCGTTAAAGATGGGGCTCCAAACACGTATTTTGATCCATTTGTTTTGAATTGGTGTTCCAAAGATCGGTATCGAAAACTCTGTTTTCATGCGGTATTCTAAGTTTTTGAGCTGGTAATGTTGGAGCAAAACTGAGCTACTAAAAACATTGAAAATAGATGAATCCTATCGTTTTGCTGAAAAAATGGCTCAATAATATACCGGAATCCATGTTGAGTGTACCCAGTCTGACTGGTACACATGCTTCATCTTGGGGGTTCTGACTGGTAGAAATCCGCCAAATCGCAGCTTGCTGGTAGTTTTACCTGAGGGCGGAAGGGCTATCCGAGGAAGGGCTTCTGTTTTGAAGGAAGTGGCTTTAAAAAAAGGTCTCCCAAAATTCTTAAGGTTTTGCGGCTCAAACTATTTGATTCGCAAGATTGATGGTTGGAATTCTGGAATGGTGCTTTCAAAGGTTTTTAAATTAATTTTTACCCCACAAAGTGGAGGAATGATCCCAGTTTGACGATCATATTTTTCAAACGGGTGGCTCAACCACCAACATTTCGGTGGTGACCATACCGTCATGATGCCCTCATGTTGAGCCATAAACATGTGAAACTTTGGCACCACACTTCTTGACTGACCATGAAGAGATATGATGAAGATCTAGGTAGTGGCAACTCAAACATTTTTTTATTTCCATCCCCAACCTCGGGGTTTCATGATCCAATTTGAGGAGCATATTTTTTCAGATGGGTGGGAAAAAACCACCAACATCCGATACAATCAGCAACCTTTACTCCCAACACTTAACGCAGCGTTTCCAAAGATTCAGGTCCTTCTTAGCAGTTTGACCTTTCGTTGCCGACCCAGTGGTGTGTCAGGTCTGTTTTAAGACTTTGATTCTGGGTTAAGGAAGTATATCATCTACTATGTATACATAGAAACAGCCCAGACCTCGTTAATAACAGGGTAATTCGTTGTTGAATTGAACTTTTTCAGCTTTTTGAGGTGATTTTTTTAAATATACTACCAGTTAAACATGACTTACAAGCCAGCTTGTATATATGAGGTTCAGCTGATCCATGAAATTTTTCAGGATCCCAAAACATCATCAAAACCAAGGGATGGATTGGACCTGGTTGGGTGATCATGGAAAACGGCTGAGGTATCTCCAACCCTGAAGGATTCAACATGCAGACAGGAATCCGAAATGCCTGGGGACCTTAAGGAAAACAGCACCGAAATGCAACGACGTCAGGTTGAAAGGTTGAGATTTGATAACCCACAAGGGATCCATGTATTGTGTGGTTATATAAACCTTACAATTTGACTATAAAAATCAACCAAATGTAGGTAAATAAATACCATACATGGATGTCATGGGTAATGATTTTGGCCATGGTTGCCAAACAACAACGCACCCAAATGTTAAGAAAAACAAAGCACGCAAAAAGATTGATATTTTTGCCGTTGCGGTTTATTTCCATCAACTGGAACCAGCTTAAAAACCAGCTGTCCAGTTGCCTTAAGCAAAAAAGGGTACTGTCCACTACGCTTTTTCCAGGAGGGGTTATTTTCACCATAGCCTTACCGAGCCAACTGCGCTTTTCTCGCCGAAGATGATTTTTGTCAGATGGGAGTTTCACAATTTCACTCTTCGGGACCCAATTTTCCGACCCCCTTTGGCAGGGAGGTATCTGGACAAAAAAAAACGTCCAAAATAGTAGATCCATCACTTCGAGCTCAATATATACAAAATCAGGATCCACCTCTCACCCAGGATGCCAGTGGAAAATTAAGATTTTTTTCGGGAGCCCTACAAAAAAGATATAGGAAACACTCCGGGAAACAAACATGAAACCCTAAAAAAAATGATGATTTCCAACTTCGAATTCATCGCTCCCATGACTTCAGGGTTTTTAGCTGTTCGTACTCTTCTCGGTGTACATAAGGCAACTTCGTCTTGTACTTTCAACTTTAAACCAAACAATGTACATTAACATACATTATATGGATATTATACATAGTTTAAAAAACCTTGTGAAAAATTGGTGGCTTGGCTAAGCCCACGAGTCCACGAGTTCGGAAAGGACCAGGGAGCGGTAGTTACGAGGAGTGGTTGAACCAACTTTCCGGCTGTGGTAAGAAAGGTAAGTGTTGCGGAGGGTACCTGGTCGCTAGCATGGTAGTTAGTACAGAACCAGATAACAAGTTGGGTAATATTTTCATTTAGGGGACGAAAATAAACCATCTTACAGTGGTTAGTTGTGGTTGTAACCCAACTCAGTAACGAGTTACGATCACTGTAACTTGATTTGGATCGCTGATCGCCGGATTTTGCCGAGGCTCTCAGGGATGGAATTGCTGCAACGCTTGTGGTCAGTCCATCTCAGGCAGCAAAATTCATCGGATTGTAGCTGGTTAGGTAAGTTGGGTGAAGTTATAACCAGAACTAACCATTGCAAGTTGGTTGATATAAAAGTCCTCTGGAGTGAAATGACCCACCTTAACTCACTAGGATCCACCACTCTTTTTTCTTGAGGCGTGCCGCCATTCACGTTTTTGCTTTGTCGCATTATCATACAGTCAAACAACACCCTCCCCTTTTTTTGTTCTTTTGGCCTTATGAATGAAGGGAACATGGGACTTTTCATTACTAGCCACCTGATTTTTCAAGGATGTTTTTAGACAAAAAATACCTCGAAGGTTGCAGGAAAAGATTCCCACAATTTGACTTGCGTAGTTTTTTCCTGATTGGCTGGCTCAACCACCACCTTATGAAGTGTTTTTCATTGGGGGAATGTTTTTTTTTGAACATGGTTGGTTAACTAGTCGGTGATAGTGATGAAGTAATCATCCTTGATTGAAAGTACTTTGACTTCGTGTTTTTTTTTATTTTTCTTTTCTAGATATTTGTTTTGTGATTTCACATCCAGCAAAAAATCCCTTTTAGGTGTTTGAATGATTGAAAAAAATGCATGCCTCCAAAGCTGGAAGTCCACTTACCCCTTTGTGACAGCTAGAAACGGTCAAACCCCATGGCACAGCTCAGAGCATTCATCCGCAAAGAGAACACATTCATCCATTTTTGTTAGAACACTGGACAAAACATGGGTTTTGTTTGGGGGTATCCCCTACCCACTAACAGTGAAATAATAATCTGTTCATTTTTGTGAAGGGCCCCCTATAAACCTGGAAAAATTCCATTGTTAGTGGGCCGGGGATAGGGATACCCCCAAAACATTTAGCACCAAAGTTTGCTTCAAAGAATTTGACAGAAAAACGCTGGGGGGGGACTTTGTCTCAGAATCCCGAAAACGTGAAGAAGAGCACCACAACAATTTCCTGGGATTTCAAAAAAACTTATTCCGAAAATTTGAAGAACAACATTACAAAGCATTGTTGGGATGTAATCATCATACCCACAAACATTGCGTCAAAATCTCATTCCAAAGGTTGTTTTCCTGCTTTTTATTAACTCAACAAGGGCCCAACGCCGGAAACGGAAACCTGGCAGGTCGTCATTCTCAACGTGGAGCTGGAAGGTGCACAAGGCCTTCGAAATGGTTGGAACTTCAAGGAAATGACCCAAATTTGGGAAGTGAATGATGAAAAGTGAGATCATTTTTTCTTGGGTGGCAAAAAGCGTAAGATGAACCGAATTTTGGTGGCGATTTCAGTTCACATGTTGTTGGTGAAATTTGTCTCACTCGGCAGAAATGGCCTGAACGTTGGAAGTTGGACCGTTCCGCACGGGTTTGGAGGCAGTCGAAATGACTGGCTCAAGTGACACAAATCTTCTTACTGTTGACCTGCCTGCCCCACCGATGTATGTCAAACCTCGTACAACATCATGAAGGAATTCCTCCCAAATCCCTTTTTCAGCAATGATTTTTGTGGAAAAAAAAAGTCAGCAGCAGAATTTGGGACACAATTCATGAAGGGAAAAGAAATTATAAGAAACTTCTCAGGTATGAATGGGGGTGGCCAACCTCTGGGAAAAACCACCAGCTGGCCACCCCGCTGAGTTGGTTTTTAGGGGATGGTGATTCCTAAACTCATTTGTTCAAGGGAGGATCCTACTTGGAAACCATTGGAAACCCTTAGGACCTTCTTTCGTTCGTTCTGAGTTTGTTTTTCTTGAGGTAAGATCCAAGAAACTGGAGTCACAAACTCTTGGAGTAAAGCTAAAGATTATGAAATTCCGGAACGTTTTTTTTTTTTTGGATTTGGAATTTTTGCTTACAACAACTTTTCCCAATGTAGAACTCATTAAAGCAATGCCTTGTTCCATGCCACCTAACTTCCTTTGCACATGTGAAGTTGACCTTTTTGGCGAGGCAAAGCTACTTCTGCACAGGCACCTTTTGTGGGGGTACTTCTAAGAGGTTAGTTGTTTGATGGATTGTTTTTTTAAGGAGTATCTAAAACTTGAAAGAATCGGTACCACTAGTGTTTTGTCAAAACACATGGGATTATTTTTGAAAAACATGGGATTGTGGATTTTTTCCATGTTCTCTTTTTCTTGTCTCAGCATTTGATGTTTGAACTATAGAATGGTTTCACGAGGTTTTCGGGTTTCGTGGTCATGCCTATTCTGGGAAGCTACCATGACAAGGATGTTCATGTTTGAGACATGCCCAGAGAATGGGCTATTTTCACTGAGCAACAGCAGCAGAAGAATAAATTGGCCCTTGGATTTTTTTCAGATCCGCATGCTGGCAGGATGGTGGCAATCTTCGGAGGTGCATCTGATGAGAAATGACGGTTTCAAGGGAGCTTCAAAAAATGCCACTCTAGGCTAGTTTGGAGTACCCCATAACTAACAGTTCCCCCCTGAAAAATGATGGACGATGATCCGGCTTCCTTTCGGGATATCATTTTTTAAGGTTTCCTGTGGAACAAGCAAGCCAGAGATGCTGAACCCATTTTCCAGAGTCTGGGCTTCGAGATGGAGATCGTTTGAGACGCAAAAAAACGCCTGGAAAGGAGTATGACATCGTAGAATTTCCATTTTTTTCGTGTAAATTGTAAGGTGTTTCCTGTCAAATCATGGTCGTTCCACCTTCATGTCCGGGTGGAAACCCTTGGATCGGAATGTTGAAAGCCACTGATCTGGTGAAACTCGAGGAGCCAAACCCTCCTCAGCTGCACATAGGGGTCCACCCAACGATTTCCCATATGAAGGGCCTATGTGCAGCTAAGCTTCTCTAAGAGCGGTGATTTTCCCACAAGTTTTGGGACCCGGAAATGTTTGAGAGAGACAGAGCCCTTTTTCAGAAAGTTCAAAAGTATGCCGTGAAGCTAGTGGTCTCAATCTACATTTTGCATGGTTTTCCAACACACACCTGTACTTTGTTGGCCTGAAGTATCAGCCAAAGGTTGCTTGGTGACTAATGTGGGTGGTTTAGGGCCTCCCGGGACACTTTCCTACAACATTTCCCGTTTTGCCAGATTGCAAGTCCACGTCCGGAACCCAGAAACTGAAGCAAATCTGAATTTCCATTGCGACCATTGTGATGACTTCTTCCCAAAAGTTGTTTCAAAGAAAAAAGATACCTCGCAAAAGTTCGCCATGACATACCAGCTCGGCGAAATATTGAAAATGAAGCATCATTGCATCCCAAATTGCCATTTCGCATGGGTTTTTCATGTCTATCCATGGTGTTTTGTCTCACTGAAATGAAACGTTTGGAACTTCTTGCCATTTCAGTTCCCAGTGCCAAAAAAAACAGGTTCATTCCATTGGATGTATCCATCACAAGTAATATACCATTGAAATGGGAGGTTTTGAGGGGTTTTCTGCCTACCCCTTGCAAGAGGAAAGGTACCAAATATATATGCATAGCAACAGGAACATTTTTTTCCGCAGCGATCAGTTCACCCTGGTTCTTCAGTTTATAGGATTGAGCTGATACCTACCAATCCTATAGGGATTATATATTGAGAAGTCATGATTCAATAACAAGAATCCTTATGACACGCAGGATTTCCATGGCTTGTTGCCATAAACGAAGGGTGTGCAACAATTTTCAATGACAATGGCTGCGTCTGGGAGCTGTCTACTTCCATTGTCTGGGAGCCAATCTCGCGGGGATGTTTTTTTTGGCCACAGACAGATTCAACTCATGGTTGGTTGGTGGTTTGGGGCCCGGTGGTTTGGGATTCGAATCGGGATACCCCTCAGTAACAATCCCTTTCCTATGGGGATCGCAAGAATCCAAACCACCAACCAAAACCAACAATTAGCCAGTAGTTGAAGGATGTGAGCATCAGCAAAAACAAGTGGTTGGTTGTGAGTGTCTTTAGAGGGGACGAAATGATGAGAATAATATGCCTGCACTAATGGAATTCATGCGTGATTTCTGTTTCCGACATTCACATAACATTCCTCCACGTTTAGACGCTTCTTTTTGGCATAATGGGCAAACAATGGGTACTTGCTGTGTGACAAGGAAGAACCGCTGTTTTTCCTAAGAGAATTTTGGAGCTTCAGATGGGATTTTTTTGGCCCCGGTGGGATGTTCTTTGCCAAACTCATCCCTGGATAGACCCTCCGATTGTCACCTCCACTTTTTTTGAAACGCAGGATTCCGCTGCTGTTTACAGCTGTTTCGATCGTCAGTGCCACCAGTGAGATTTGGATGCATTTGTTTATCGCGGGGGTCTTTCGACCAGGTGATTGTGATACTGTTGATGGAAAAAATCCTGCACCAGTTGATATGATAAATATCCCATTATTTATCGGGTTTTATACATCCCAGGTGGTCAGGATTTCTTCCATCAACAGTATCTTGCACTTTCATTGGAACATCCACACTTTTTACGTTTAAAACATATCTCGAGGCGTAAACATGGTAGATGTTTGGCCGATTCGTTAGGAGAACCAGAAGTAGCTCAGGCATTTAAGATGTAGCTCAAACCCCCCGATGAAAAAACCACAACGCCCCCGGAGATTAACAAAAGAAGCTGACCATAATGGTTTGGTTCAGATGTTTTTCCTCTTCCAGGGGGCCCGTATTCTCAGGTTCCATGTTGATCTTCCGGGGTGAATTGTTTGGGAAATTTTTGGAGATAGTACCAGACCACCAGCCTCGAAAAATGATTGTCTGCCAGCCTACCCCGAAAAAAGGAACAAGCTTAAAAAACCTCCCCAAAAACTAACATTGGACCATCCCAAAAGGAAAGGATCATCTTCCAACCATTGATTTTCAGGGGCGAAAATGTTAGATTTCAGGGAACTAACATGGATACCCAAAATGATGGGCCTTGGAAAAGGTGGTCTCCTTTAAATATGGCCATTTTTGGTATCTATGTTAGATTTCAGGGAGGGTAAAAAAAAAAGGCACCCAACAAAAAATAGCCTCGTTGAATTTCAACACACCACGCCGGACCGAGGTCCCGAGGACTTTTCCGCACTTTTTGAAGGCGGCACCTTTCGCACGCCGGTTGCAGGCGGGCACCCCCGAAGGATCGAAGGGTCGGTGGTTTTGAAAAAAACCTTTTCGAAGGATATCAAGCAAAACATAGAGACACTATATATATATATATACATATATATGTTTTTTTTTGGATTTTTTTGCTTGGTTTTTGTAGGCGTATACCGTATACCATTGAAATTTGATAACATGAATTCCGCAAGATTGGCATATTGAACAAAAGTTATATATTTTTTCCAAGCAACTTTTAGATATCTGATTTTGTATCTACAGTATCTGGAATTTTCAGTGTGTGGCTACCAGCATTAAACCACCAAGTAACGGTTGACTGAAAGAGTGCCCTGCAAATTCAATGTGACAAAGGCTGAGCTGAAAAAAAAGAGTTCAGTTGACTTTGGTGATGTAGTGGATGTAGGGGGTTATGCTGCCCGGTTTGGTATGAACATTCTTTTATAAGCCATGAATTCATGGCTATCCCTTTTTGATCCAACCAGGATAAGGAGGCGGCAAGTGATGATTTGCCCAGCCACATTGAGATCAAGGATGACAATGGTGTCGGCCATTTGGTTCATACCAGAAGCTTCCAACTCTTGGAGATTTTGGTTGTGAAGAATCGAGTCATGAAATCCTACCGGGTAAAAAACCCCACGGTAAAGCAGGATGGGACGACGCAATTTTGCGTCGTGTTGACTGGTGGATTTGTCTATGACATCTGTCACATCCTGGCTTGTTCAAAATTCTACCCAAAGCTGAGTAGTTTGAAGTCCAAAATGCAGCAATGTGAGCTGCATCAACAAAAACTGTGGCTAGACGGTTGGTAAACAAACATGGCAATGGAAAACCCACCCTTTGAAGAGATCTTTACTGGAGGGTAATTCCACCAATGGAGGGAGGGTTCACTATTTAAGGGACTTGTCGTGTATAGATATATCATACACTGTACTATGATTGTCAGAAACACATGGGTGTTTCCGAAAATAGGGGTACCCGCAAATCATCCATTTTAATAGGGTTTTCCATTATAAACCATCCATTTTGGGGTACCACCATTTTAGGAAATACCCACATACCTGCCAACTCATTCAGAGTGTCTCAATTGCAACCCTGCAATCTGGTTCCCCGGCCTCCGGGGGAAAACATCATGGGGGCCAAGTTGGTGTGACTTCAGCGGCTTCAGCTGTAGAGATTCCCTTGTAGAAGGACCCGTTTGAAGGGAAACCATGAAAAATCTAGGGATTCTTAGGGATTATAACCCATAAATACCCACTATATAGGGCAGAAATAGGGATTTCCCATAGGAGTACGTTGGGCCCGGGGTACATCCAACTATCCCCTGATTTCAATCCTGAAACTTTTCATGTTTTTCTTCAGACCTGCCGGCTTTTTGAGGTCTTCCCATTCAGTTGGCAGTGATTCCTGCATGGGAGATCTTTCTGGGTTTTAGTGATCATCAAAAATTGATCAAGGGGAGAATGACGCTCAACACCGTTGCTTGGCGACAACTCTTCAGTGAATTTTTTGTTTACTTTTTTGGGGGAATTAATTTGGGGAATTCGGTGGTTCCAAAGCCAACAAAACTGTGAATATCCCTCCCACTCTACCCTACCTGTCAAAGATACCTGGATCCTTTGGATCATTCAACGTTTGGATTATTCTCCAACAAGAATGGGTCTTTGTATATAAATTGAAGGTATGTGAGTGTGACTTTTTGCCGCCTTCTCAGTGTTGGGGTGATTCCTTCCACTTTTTGAGGGTATCCCAATTGTTGAGTGGTTACCTCCAAGTTGGACCAAAATTTCCATGGATTGTCGCTGGACACAATTCAAACACGCAAGCTTGGATTTTGGATTTTGTCATGTTGGCCTTTTTTTTTCAGATGGTGGTCAGATTGCACCCCTCAACAACAACTAATAATATGACAATCTGAGATTTTCACCCTTTTGGGAAAAAGGTTTCTCAGCATTTTTTGCTGAGTTTTCCCAGCGAATTCTGCAGGTGTATCCACCTTCGGCCCATCAGTTTGTTTCGCGTCCAGACTTAGTGGTGGATCTCGAGAACTTTGCCACGGGCGAGAAACATTTGTTGGGCACAGTCACTCTTTGGGACCCCATTGCTGGTGAGGAAATGATCAGCGCCAGCAAAGTGTATGTGGGTGAATTCTCACAATCCTTGACATCTTTCGAGATGTCATGCTATCCCTTTGACTACAAGGAAGTGTTTTTCAGGATTGGACTTCAGATACTTGGAAAACATGAAGGGGACATCGCAGACTCTTTACCCAGGATTTTTTTTTGATAGAGTTTCATTGTGCAGTGCATACTCTGCCAGTGGCCAAAATTGTTTGATTTTTTCAGAGCATAACATGTATATATATCGGCCAGCATCGCTGGGTACCTCCCCCCCCCCCATTGTTTTTCTTTTGGAGGTACAGTACAGTATATTGAAGAGTCTAATATCTACTTGTGTTGTGTCGTATGTAGGCTCAAGAGAGGATTGGTTACTTGACCGAATCTGCGAGTCTAAAAAGGACTGCTGGGATAGTATAAGACGTACTAGTTATCCCTACCAATAGGTAGAACGCTAGTGCCACTCTTCAGTGGTAGCGGAGCTTTTAAGATCATGGATCTTTATGAAGACGAGCCCAATGATGACTATGAGTCATATGCAATGAGACAAAGGATTCAGCCTCATGGAGGCCAATTGATGATGACAACACAGGTGACGACGAAAGTCCCACCTGGATTTGATGGTAAGACATCATGGTTTGCATTTGAAGATGCAATAGATGATTGGTGTGACATTACAGAGTTAGAAG
>DF242390.1:0-57877 GCA_000507305.1 Breviolum minutum Mf 1.05b.01 | reverse complement strand
CTTTGCAATTGGAGCCCGTGCCAAACATCTCATCCCAAGACTCACACCGAGCCTTTCCGTTCCTCAGCCTCCCGTTCCGCTTCTGCTAGGAGCGTTTTCAACCTGAAGTGCGAAGCCATTTCTAACCATTTCTACCTTGAAGAGTATGCTCCTTGGAGGCCTTAGGCTTTTGACCATTTTTACTTTGATTATCTTTGATTAACATTAGTTCATCTTAACGATCTTGTGTTCATCTTGTGTTGCCTTGCCAATTTCCCCGCATTTTTGGTGTAATTTCCATGGCTCTCGAAGCCTATGGTTCAAAACAAGTGACTCACTCTTCTCCACGATGCTGCCAGGCACCTTGAAGCCCAACCTCGGCTGTGTTCTTGCAAAAATATGACACCTGCAGACCTTCATGAAAACTCTTTAAATTCTTGAATTCCAAGTGCAACGAATCAATATAATCAATCCTCTGATCATCTTTTGCTCACAATACAAAATGAATAAGTCATCTTCTGTCACACCCTATCCAGTCAGCTCAGCTGGAATCGATTCGCTTCATTTCCTATGGCTATTTGTAGCATTTCTCTTGGCTCCTGGCTGCTTCAGTCGACGCTTCATTTGTGCAACAGAGCTGGAGGCCGAGGGTGAGGTATCTTCCGCGTCGGATACGCCTGTCGTTGCCATCTCCGTCTTTATCGTTCGTCTGCTTTGCAGCGGGAAAAACAAAACATACAAAAACATACAAAAACGACAAAAGCCATGAACATAACGTGAAGACACCCGTGAAATTGATGGACGTCTATGGCATTCAGAAATTATCTTTCGACAACTTGCACCCTGCACCTTCCATTCCCATAACATCCTATGCACTCCGGTTCAAAATAGGAGGTCCGTGGAACTGGCCAATCATTTACCATCTCCACATGTGCACCCCTACGCCGCCCTACGCCTTGTGTTTGGGCCTTGGCAGCATTGGCAGCATCTTTGGCTGCCTCTGGAGCAGGGCAGCTGATGGAAGGCATTAGCATGAGTCAATGATCCTCTCTTTATCCTGTTGATGTAACCTTTCACTTGTTGAACTGTAGTCATGTTGTACTTCAGCCAAATGTCTCCGTGACAAGTCACCGCTTTCCATTCACTCGATTCGGACCCGACTTTTTGGCACCTTTTGTTTCTCTGCTTCCTCCACTAAAGCCTCTAGCTCTTTCTTCCTCAGTCACATGGGTGTCACGTGTTGCGATCAACTCTTCGCCTCCGAATCCTCCGACTCGACATTGTATGGATCTTGTTGCGTCATGCATCCCCTCTTTGAGGCGCAGCCAGACTTCAACCAAGCTTCTCCACCACATTTGCGGGGAGCTTCCATCCCATGTCACGCAAACGAGCCTGGCACCAACGATTGAAGAGGCTCCAAGAACCGGACATCATGGATGGGGAAGTGATCTTAGGTCAAAGAATCTGATTTAGAATTCTAAAGCCACAAATAGAAAATGTGGAGCCGATTTATTCCTCCCAAAATTTACCACACCTTAAGCTCACCTACCGTGCGAGATGGAGATGTTGGCAGGTTCAGTGGCCTCAGTGTCACCATTGCACTGTCCGTCGATTTTTTTTATCATTTGTAGATTCCTTTAGTTCAGGAATTGAAACAGAGGAAATTTCAAGAAACACAAGAAAACAGGAGCTGCAGCATACCTGAACTGCTTTGACTGCCAGTTTCACTCGATTTTCCTGCGTACTTCAGGGCCGAACTCTGCCTTCGGCGTCGAGGGGACCTCAACTTGAGGTGGATCCACCTGCAACTCATACCTCGGAAGCTTGGAAGTTTTGGCCAATGAAATTCCCGTCACATTCGCGAACCAAACTGTCCTCCAGTAAACTAGCAAACACCCCCCAACAGGCAACCCATGTCAACCCAGTCTCCTGTTCTTAATGACTGTTTTGGAAGGCAACTGGAGGGTAATGATGTGCAATGCATATCAATGCCTTGAATGCAAATGAAATACCGCTTTGCCGGTGTTGCGCGGATACATCCCGCTCCCATGGCACAGAGGGCATGGGGCGCAGAGAGGTCTGCAGGTGAGTGTCTATGGCGTGGGCAAAGAGGGCAAGTGGCTTCCCAAAGGTCGTTTGGGCTTCGTGGAAAAAGTCGCTTGGAATAAGTTGCATGTAGATTTGTAGGAATTTGTAGGTCATCTTTAAGACAAGCTTAAACTGCATGGCTTGGGACTGAGAATGCAATAGAATGCATGTAAAGCTCGAGCCAGAAGTGCAATGTGAATCAGCTGTCTTAGGCCTTAGGCCTTAGCCTTAACCCATTGCACCCTCCGCTCTGCTAAAAACAATGAGACAATGATCAAGCACTGGAATCAAAAAACACCTGTGCAATGCTGCGCCTTGTTGCCGGGCTGCACCTTCGCTGAGATCAGTGCGAGCTGTGAAGAGAATGAATTCCTACCCATTGACTCCCAAGGACAGGGCGCGATGACAGGCAGCCAGGCTTCCTGGCGAGGCATGTCACGACATGGCTATGGAATGCTATGGACATATCCCAGCAGAAACCATCAAGACGTACCTGACAAGTACTTCCGCGCTCGACCGAGTACCCATGCAGGCATCCGAAGCTGTGCCTAGCTGGGGATTCAGGATTTCAGGGCCACGCAGATCAAGCTGATTTTAAAATTTCTGCAGGCGGTGCCAGGCCTGAGAAGTGGCACCAGAGCCTGTTGTGACCTCTGTCAACACGAAGAAGATTCAATGACTAGTGACTAAGCACATCCACTTCGACCTGCGACCTGCTTCGACCATTTCAAAACTTCCTTATGGCGAAGCCGTCAAGTCCGTTTTTTCTTTGGAGTGGTTCCACAACAAGGGCCGTAGAAGCGCCCATGGTTCCATCCTAATTCCGGCTCATGCAACTGAGCTACTGCAAAGATTTGGGATTGCGGAGCGATTCCGCATGAGACAACACGCATTCAACAGCAACTTCACTGCCAGCAACGGAAAAAACACAAGCTTTGATTCCACAGTGTCATGTCAACATTGTCAACTCCTAAACTTCCTAAACCCAACCCTGGTTGGAAAACCTATCAAACCTGGCAGAATACTGCTTGCATGGCAGTCAAGCCAGGCATGCGTTGAAAGTCGAACACATTGTGCCAAAAAGATTGGCTTGGACGCTCCAGCTGGGCAGTTCACATCTTTGGTGTGATGTCCAGCAAATTCACATGGCTGCATCATGTCGCATCACGCTTCGTCCTGGTTCCTCACTTGTTCTTCACTCTCACACCCATCACCGCGTTTGCGTTGCTCGTAGGCATCATAGCCCTGACTGAAATCCGAGTACAGGGCATCCAGCCTGGAAGCGGGAAAAAAAAACGCAAAGCCATCGACGACAATATGTGTCAAGAGATGCCAAAAGTAAAAGTCCTAGCTGACATGGTGGATCCTGTTTGGGGCAACTCAGGCCACAACAAGCTTTCTCCATAACCACTCTTCAGCAAAGTCATTGCTTCGCGAAGGTGCTCCTGCCATTCATTCTTTCACTGGACTTGGTGTACTTGACGTGCCGTTCTCGTGCGGATTGTGCAGCCTTACTTCAAAAAGGACACTCACGAAAAATGACCTTTTCCTTTCCCATCTGAGCATATCTGGGCTCCTTATCATTGTCCATGGTTGGGATGCCCATTCCGCCAACATCCTCAGTTCAAGTGCTGAGAGACTGAAAGAATGCAAATTTCATCAACTTCCCACTTGCGATCAAGCAATGACCACCAACCCGAAGGATGTCAGGATTTTCCGGATTTCCACAACCTGAAACAGAATCATGACGTCAATACACCATTCCACTTCCCCCTGCACATCCTGACTCATCACTTGCGGGCAAAAATTCGATGAAGCGGATTGCACCCGACTCTTCATCATAGAAAATGTTGAAGGGTTGGAAGTCCTGACATAGAGCCAGAAAATTGCACAATTCATCTTGGTGTCGTTTGTCAAGTGTGAACAATTCCACAGCTAGAGGGAAGTGTCACCAAAACAGTGCATTTCATTGCATTTCCATCTGCCACTTGGAAATACTTGGAATGTAGATGGTACAGCTCCCATGTCGTGGTTTACCGGGTTTTGGAGTGCGGTCTACATATGTCTACATCGCGTACTTCCACCTGGATACATCTTTCAGATCTTTCAGGATGGAATTGGCGATTAGGCTGCACATCTTGCATGTCAAGCATCTCCGTGCTGCTTTTGGTAGCGATCGTGAAAGGCCGCGAGCTGCTGCCCAACAGCATACCAAATTGCGTGCAGCACGGGTTCCTACAAAACCAGAAAACGATTGACCACGGGTGACCAGAGCCCATTTCAGTGCATTTCACGGGGTCGTGGTGTCGCGCTTTGGCTGCTTGCTTCATGATAAGTCCTGCTTCGCATGGTACAGTTTGCTGAGCACCTCAGCGAGCCGCTCTCCAGGAATCTTTCGCATCACCTTAGGACAATGGATTTTTTAAGATTTTTTATGACTGTTTGATTTGCTGAGCTGCCAAGTTGATGCCAAGTGACGATGAGGTCATACTTCTTACTTCCGTCACTTAAGAAGCAACCTGGGCAGGAATCTTACCACTCCTACGTCACAGTCACATGTTGGAAAGACCCTTCGTGCCAACATTACACCTTTGCAGTACTTGCAAGCAAAGGGCCACAAAGCTTCACTGGGAATGCGATGGTCTCATCTGCACCTCATAGCACATAGCCATAGCCCGATGAACGAATGACGACCCAACATCTTTTGGAATTCATAACGCTTCGACACTAAGAACATACGGTAACCCTGGAAGTTCAAGACCATTAAAAAGATTGTCCCCTGGAATTGTTAATTATAAATCCCTACTAGAGTAATGGTCGTTTCCAAAAGACTAGTTATTTAATGGTCTTTGGATTGAGGGTAAAATATCAAGATATAACAAGATACAAGGTACCTGTGACTGCGTAAATATGCTTTTAAGATCTTTTAAGCTTCCAGCCAATTCCTGGATGTTCCTGGAAGACCCTTTCCAAATTTTCTGCTTCTGTAGGCACCTCACATCCCAGGTTGGATGGACAACTTGAAACCTGCAGCTGAAGTATTCAAAACACCACACTTCAAATGTAACCTGTACACATCTGTACGTCGTTATTCTATGTTATTCTTGTAAAATCTTTCAAATCCTTTTCATAGTGCCACAATTTTCCGAATTTGTTGCTTTGCTTTCTGCAAGTGGTGGGCATTGCAAGCAATCCGTTGGCATTTCACCAGCTTCAGTGCAAGATCCTCTTCGCCGTACATGAACCACACCCCTTCGTTGAGGCCTCCACGACAAGCAGCCATGGTCAACATGGTGAATGTGGTCACAATGTCGTCACGTGATATTGAACGCTTCACCCATTTGGGACGCCCTGAAAAAAAGCTAGATTTCAAGCGTTTTCCTGAACAGAAGTCCGTACAAATCTACATAATTGTACACCATCGTGCTCATGCTGCTGCTACAATCTACTACAAATGCTTTGCTATTTTCAAGATCAATTGCCTTTTGGATCATATTGGGGCGACATCACCTGCAGCTGATTCTGATGCCCAAGAGTGTCCAATTTGCGAATCTCTATTGGCGGACCTCCTGAGAAGCCTTTCATCTGTTCAATGCAGGAGAAGCTGCCCAATTTCTCAGCCAATTGCTCGCGCAACCTTGCAAATCAGGCCAACAAGCAAAGAGAATCAAACCAGCCAGAATATCATAGCTACTCACAAAGCAAAACCAAAAAAAGAAAAACACTGCAATTAATAAATCAGAAGAATCAAGTCTTCAAATATAATCCGGAAGTTCAAGATAGCCCCACCCGATCGATTGTGTCAATTCTAGTTGCATCGTTTGCATCGTTTAATAGTTTGTACATTCTTTCACCACCTCCCGGGCGACTCGACACACCCATTGCAGCAAAATCACCGTGGCTCGGAAGGGTCGAAGACGTCGTTGTCCAAAACCAAATCTCCGGCCAAGAGACCTGGAACTTTTTCTCGGTGATCATGGAAGGTATGGTCGGAAGGTACATGACAATCTAACGTGCCGTGAACAAATTGAACACAGATTGATGTTTGTAAAAAGAACATGCATATTAAAAGTCTCTGTCTGTCTCTGTTTCTCTCTTCTCATGTTTCTTTGGTACTGGCATTTCATTTCATTCCAGTTCTGCTTACCGCTTACATTGGCAACGCGTCTAAAAAAAAGAAATGCCCTGGCAAGGCATCGTGCAAGGGGTTCACCTCCAGTAGCTTTGGAAGCACCTGAGTTCCAAGAGTCGAAGCTGAATTCCGAAGGCCAGATGTGTTGCCATGTCGTGATGTCATGTCCTCATATTTGTCAATGTGGACATTCTTCGTCATCTTCCGGGTTGGTCCCTGAAGCTGTTCCATGATGTTCCATGATGTTCCATAATTGTGTATGCTGTGTTTATAATTGTTTATATACATATCCGTGTTTGGTTTCGCTAAGTTGCAATAGCCGCCTTCGTGAAATCGTTTGGAGAGGGTGTGGCCTGACGGGTCCGCTGAAGTGGAAATCGATTGACACGACATGTACTGAATGTAGGTATATTGATATGAATATATGTATATATAAGTGAACAAAATTGCAAGCATCTGCGAGGCAGAATTCCAAGTGCCTTGCCTTTGCGCTTTGGCGCAAACTCCAAGCCACTACCCAGGAAAATCATGTCTGCAGGCAACTCCCTGCCAAGGACTAAAGTGGTTGTCAGTGCGGTCATGTACCATGTTTTACCTGGGCTTTGTGATGCCATTCTCTGTTTGGCCTGTAGGGCACTCCTGAAGCTATCAGGCTGGCTGCGGTTGACCTGACGAAGCAAAGTTCACAGAGTCACGAAGGTATGCTGAGTACAATCTGTTGTCCAAAATTGCTACAGGCCATGATAAACGCTACAGGGCAAAAAGGATGAGAAAGGATGAGAAATGTGCAAAAATGTGCAAAAGGCACACAAGGCCCGGGCACTTCTGAATTGGCGTTGGAGATTGCAGCCTCAGTTTTTACTCACAAATTACAGTAAAAATCCGTCACCGCAGCTAATGTGAAAGCCAAGGTGCAGGTGCTGCGACTTCTGGCGAGCCTCCGGTTCAAGAGTGCCCATGGGAGGTGTCAATCTGCTGGATTCAGATTCAACAGCAAAAGATGGCAAAAGGCACCTTGGCTTTGGGCCACCAGTGTCGGATTTTCACCTCAAAGTGATGCTTGTGCATTTGTTTGGTTCTCTTTGCAGCAGTTTCGAATTCCATATGCTCTAAAATTGAACATTAACAAGATTTTGAACTGCAATCGATAATCAAAACCACGCACATGTAACGGGTGAGGGTGACCCTCCATGACCCGCCTGATTTAGAGACTTCATCTGCAGGGTCTGGTTCGACTGGTTTTTCATCCTCCGGCATCAGCAAAGATTTAAGAAAAAAAACTGTTTGGAATCGTCCCATGATGGATTTTAGGCAGTTTCCTTACAAAAATGAGAAACTAACTCCCAAAAAAAGCTGGGAAGAACATGGTTTTAATGTTTTCAAATACTTCTTCAGAGACAAATAAAACACACCAAAAAGTCGGCCAAACTTCCAAAAATTATTTGAAATTACAGTGCGCCTGAACTTCTGTGATGGCTGAGGCATCCTGCTTGGAGATGTCCGAAGGTGTGATCTTGGATGCCTGTGCTCCCTTCTTCACATCCAGGTCATAGAGTCCATCCTGTCGAAGTAACAAATGGGAGATGAGTTCGAAGTACTTCGAATCAAACAAAACAGGCCAAAACCCAATGATTCTTGTATAGATGCTCGTAGGTTATCTAACTGTGCTGTTGCCGCAGCTGATCAACAATGAGCAGAATTGCCTATCTTAAAGGTTCATCAAACGATATCAAACGTTAGCATTTACCAATTGATAGCTTGACACAATGTCCTCGTGCACCTTTACCACTTTCGCAGGCATGCTACGACCATGGGTGTCACCTAAGCTGGAAACCCTCTGCAGAAGATGCTCTGAACTTCTTAACATTTCTTAACCAAGTAATACATAGTAATACCAAGTCACTCCAATATTGCACAGAGTCTCCAACGTTGAACAGAGGTGCTGGCGGTGCCTGGCGATGACACCGGCTGTGAGATGCCAGATGTCTGTGATATATGCAGGTTCTATGAATTTCTCCACGACAACGCGACATTGACAGAAAACGGACAGATGAAGAAAGCATATCCAACATCTAAATGGACACGTATCTGCTGTATCTGCCAGTTTGATCCTCGTGTCTGAACTTCAAGTTGGAAGCGAACCAACTCAGTCGAATCTTTGATATTATGATTTCATATGATTTCTAGATGTCTCATGGTGTCCTGCATTCCTGGCCCAGCCACACAGCTCGTTTCACTGCCCATCCCCACCTTTTTCCGAATCTTGCCTCAGCAAAAGCACAAACTTTTGAACTCTAATTCAGAATTCCACGTCAAACTCCGAAAAAAAAAAAAAAACAATCTTGAACATGTGTGAATGTTTGAACCATCCAACAAGATGATTGCAACCGCACGCCAGAAGATTCAATTATTATGAAGTGGACAGAAGTGAAAATAGAGCCAGGGCCATAGAGCTCCATAGAAAAATGACTTCCAGGTCCATGTTAACCAAATCACCAACATGCACACGAGTCGCTGAGATCTGCCCGCGTCTTGCATGTCAAGTCAACCTTTGTGATCTCCCCAGCCTCCGGATTTCTTCCGGCAAAGATTCTTACAGCTTTGCTGACTCCGAGTGTGCGTCAAGTGTCTGTCAAAGCCTCGTTGAAGTGGACAGAGAGTACCTCTGCTTCCACATAGTGTCCATGAGTTTTGCTCCAATACTCAACCTCGTGGGACTTTATGGGCAAGGACTCAAGGACCAGGAAAAATGATTGCATGAGACGTTTCCCTTTCAATGTTTCCACTGAGGAGGTTATGCACCGCTCCCTTCGGCTGCTTTGGAGCTCCAAAATCAGAGGCCCGCCCCCACATCCCCCACGCCTTGTCGCCAGTCTGCAGTGTACTCAAATCATCGCACCAAACCTGGAGTTTAAAAAAAAGAAGAAGTGACAGCACCATAAAGTACCCAGGTTTCACAACTTCAAAGGGTCAAAAACACTTCCAACTCCCCCTCCACAAAACTGAAAGGCACCAAATCCTGCAACGCATCTTGCCCTTTTTCGGTGATTCCTGGCAAAAGCAAGGAGCTCCACAAAACTTCAACAAGCTTTGCCAGTAGAGAATCAACCTTGCCTTCAAAGACTTTCTGCCTGGCAAGGGAAGCTGCGATTATCACCTCTATGCCTCCTTTGTCATGCTATGTCACCTGTTCTGTGAAAACTCTCACGGTGATGAATTTCAGGAGGGTTCCTCAAGAGTCAATTCTACAGGTTATGAGTCTTGCCCGGGACATCCAGAAGGCCTGACGTTCACATTCACCACCATGGTGGATGGACAATAGGCTGAGTTCAAGAACCTTTGGGACACCTATGAAATCTGGGAAGCTTGTGTCGATAAAACACCTTGATCATAGTGACTCTCACTTGAGTAACTCAATTGTTTTGGCATTGCAACCTAAGCTTTGAGCCAAAATGGGACAGAATAAAAATGACAAGGAAGTTCCAGGAAGTAACGGAAGTATGTATGTATGACACCTCAATTCCCTTACACCACTCACCCATGCCAATCAAACACGTGCTGAAAGCACAAGAAACAACCAAAACATCACTTCAATTCACTTCATACTTTCATAACAGGTATAACTTGTATAACTGGAAAAGAGTGTAAAAGTCACTAAACCTGTACACTTCTGTTCTGAACGGTGCACGGCTGGGCTCACTGGCCATCCGAAACCGTCCGCAACCCTCCGTCGAGCTTCCGAACATCAGCCTGACAGCGCCACCAGGCCTCCGATCGATCTCAAACCCTGGACTTGGATCAATGAGTCAAAAATGAATCGTTCAACCCTTGCCTCTTGGTCAGTCACATCTGCAGTTGCCTGCAGTACCTGAGACTCTTAATAAGGACTCAGTGAACTTGTGAACACATGGAATTCGGGAACTCACCATGGTAGTTTCCATACAATGTCCACATCTCTGTCATGAGATCGCGACCAGCAAGGGAAGAACCTCTGCCGTGCCATGTCTCCCTCTAAGCCCAAGTAGATGCTCACTGCTTGACATGCGCGCCTTCAGCGCCATAGGTGAAAGCAGCCATGGCACGTGTTGTGTTTGGGGCCATCCGCATCACTCTGGATTGGTTAGGCATCATGAGTTGCTTGCAGCCGGCAAGTGGGATGGATAAGATGCATGCACCTCTTCAATATTTTCAAAACTAAAGTTCCTATTTCAGCCAGACTTCAGTCTACAACCCATTCTTGAAACATGCCAAGTAGCTTCGGTTGACCAAAAAATACCCAAAGTGGCCCGTGTGAAGTTTCAATTTCGCATCTATGCTGGCTGCTTTTTCCCAGAAAATGCATGGCAATTTGCTGTATGCCTGGGATTCACACGGACTTTGACCAAACCGAGCCAAATTTTGGCCACATATTAGGCTACAATACAATGCCATACTCTGCTACATACTCTTTATATGCAATGCAGAGCAGTGATCCGAGTCCACAACTTCTTGATTTCCGCATAAGGACATTCAATCCCTGCTTGTCTATTTGTCCACATACGGCACTTTGATCCCACTGTGTCCATGTGAGCAAGGGAGCAAGGCCTTTTCTATTTTCCTCGCATTGCATCGCTGCATCCAGTAGCAAAATGGAACCTTTGTCAAGTGAAATATACGTATATCTTATATTTTATATGGGATAGGAGACCGCAAGTTCAATGGATCTCACTGGTCCAAGAGTCCAACACGCTCCTTCCTTTGCTTCAGGAACTTCAGGTCTGTTGCGGATGCCAATGCTTGATAGCCACCAGCACAGCCGCCAGCACTGGAGCCCATGCAGTAGCAGTATGAGCCAATGCGAAGAGGATGCAAAGAATGCCTTGGAAGAGACGTACGAAGAGACCTCCAACTTCATAGTCCGAAGTCGTAGGAGCATATTGTTGAACGATGTTGTCTGCAGCAATCTTCGCCGCTTGTACAATCCCAGCATAAATCATCCCACAAGCACCAATGACAGCCACAGCGGCTGGAAGGAGAGGAATAGAAGGCATGTTGGGGACGCGATGGAACGGTCAGGATTGATGTGATCGCAAAAGCCAAGTTTTTTTCTGAACAAATTGAATCAGCAAAATTGCAATTTCTCTTAATCTTGCCTCTGCTTTTCACTCTGCTGCGAGATGCTGCGGTCAGACCCCGTCATTGTGTGCTCAACCATGTGATGCTGCGACGTGTGCACATGATATTTAAGGATCTCTGGATTTCTGACGCACTTTCAAAAAATTTCAAGGCTGAGATGTACCTCAGCTACACCTTTCAAGGCATCCATAGCAAACAAAAACGGAGCCACAGAGATGCACCACACACATCACGCAAAGATCTTTTGGGAGCAAACAATACGATGTGATACGATGCGTATGTCCCGCATGCCTTGCTCTCACAAATAGTAGTACCAAAACCAGTCCTTAGTGACTTTGGCGACCTGCTCTGACGCTGCTGACATGGTTGCTCCCCAAGTCCTTCTGGGAACCGTGCCATTGACAAGTGCACGGTCCTTTGGTCTGCAAGGAATTGATTCACAAGCGCTAAATGGATCAAAACCGTACGGCTATTGCTCAGGTCAAACAATTCGGGCTTGGAAAAGAAAAAACTCATAACTCAGAAAAAGGGTCAAAACGTATGCCAAAACTCATGAGATCTCTGCATTTGAACAACACCCGTCCGAAACAAGCACAGCATCACCGCAACTTCTCGGCTTCCAAGCCGGTTAAACTCAGCTGCTCGTTCAAGCACCGCTCGCGCCTCGACAATGAGAAGCTATCATCTTTGGCAAAGTCGATGATTGAGTGAACTCGGCCGTGTCACGAGACACCAATCGACGCTATGATTTTATATGATTTAATCATGTCGTCAGCCATGAATATCTATGAGTCATGAAAACCACTCAAACAGCTTTTACATCATTTTACACTGTCCCCCTCAACATCCCTTTGCTGCACCACGTCTGGATGGTTCCCAAAGTCGTGACCACTTAGAAAGCCACCCTGCTTCACCTGGCGTTGATTTCAGGAAGAATGCTTTGCCAGCTTTGCCATTCGCCCCATAGTGATCCAACCAGTGAATGCACAACACAAATCTGCACAAATTGGAAGGTCAAAAGTCAAGAGCATTCAGAAATAATTAAGCCGTGAAGCCATAGACAACTTGTCATGAAATGTCATGAATGATGCTTGACTCAGCTTGCTCTCGCCTTGGGTTCCCAGGCATCGATATCTTTGACCACTGCCTGGTACCTGTACCAAAGAGGCCAAAAATTGCCAATCATGGAATCGCGGCACCAAACCCAGCCCTCTCGACATGTTCGCTTGACATGGGCACGAATGATCTCCATCGATGAAAACACCATCAACAGACTGATCTGGCCTCGCTCCGTGATATGAATGCTTACAAGCGCAAGTACATGAGTACATCATTTGTGTCGAAGGCAGGTGACAGCATTTCCATTCCTGTAACCTGAAATCTTGAGAGTCTGACACCATGGCAGCTGCCTCAACCTAAGAAATGATTTTAGCACCGGTTTTTTGGCCAAAAATTCTTTGAGCTTCGGTTGATTCCCCTGAGCTGAGCTGATTGCCGATGGCATAGCCTTGGATCAAAGAGATCAAACCAACCTTCTGACATTTTGCTTGATATATCTTGCAGCATCTTGCTTGATATATCTTGCATGTCATTAGTTGTCATTGCATGTCGTGTTTTCTCGTTTCTTGATGTTTTTCTCTTTTCTGGCCCGGTGCGATGTCCACGATATAGTTCACAATATGATGATGGGCTTTCACCCCCAGCAAGTTGATTCGAAGTTCCCCCAAATCTTGCTTCTAAAAACGGATGGACAGATTTGGACGATATTGCACGTGGCAAGACAAGATAAAGCAAGATGAAACTAAATATAATCATAGTATATTGATGTATATTGGATGAAATCAAACGAGGCGGGACGAAATACAGCAAACACATAAAAACATACTTGTAACACTGACATCTGGGATATTTGTATGTTTTACATTTCAGGTGAGACGTGAAAATTCCTCAGGAACGGGTCCACACCTGGCCATTTGTTCACAGTTTGTCAAGATTAGTAAAAGTCTTTGTCCAAATTCGGCTTTGTTTGATATCAACTGCATAAATATTGGTGAGTCTGTCTAGAAATACATCACACAATATAAATAAACAATGATAATGATATTGAAAATATTTATATGAAATAGATGGTTGGTTGATTTTTTGTGTGGACAATTGACAGTAAAATTTTGCTTGCTGATGAATATCTGGACAGACCTTCACCTCTTGATAATTAATAGCCACAAGTGAAGGACAACCAAAATCCTTGTTTCATGTCTATCTATCATGCTTTTCAAAAGTTTTCCACAAATTCATTGTGAAGACTTTAACTTTACACCATTGAAGTGCCGTGACATCTCTAAAATCGAATCTTAAGTCAGACAAGGCTTAAATTGTTTGGTCAATGCAGCTGGATTGCACCTCTTGAGGCCTGGCAAATTGGAGATCGGACAGCGCCTGCTCCTGCCCGAGACAAAGGAGCAGACCACGAAATCATCGATATGACGTGGAGTTGGATGATTACGAAGAATTTGATGGTCTGATCATGTCTGATCTAAACTCATCCGTTGTTATGCTCCAGAGTCCTCGTCCTCATCTACGACGCCTTTGGGAGATCTCAACCGTTTTCCTTGCACCTCAATCTCAGTCTCAACTGGATAATTTGACACGACGGCTTAGCAAATACGTTTGACACATTTTGACACGACATGCAACCATCCTTTGTGGACTGCCTTCAGGCCGTGATTCCTTCCTATCATCCGATCATATCCGATCTGTGCATATCTGTCCTTTGGTTCAACGCTCGCTTAACAGCTTTACGGAGCTGTAGCTCCTACTCCAATTTGTACGCCTTCCCGCCCCCACCTTGGAAATGGAGTCTGTGCCATACCTGGCTCTCACCAAGTCCAACTGTCCAACTCAACGTCAGTGAAAGTTTCGTTGATGTTTTAGGTTTAATATGTTCGAGAAAGCACCCAAAAAAAAAACAAGCTTAACTACATAATTCAGAAATTCAATGTATATGAAACACGCACACCCCCCCCAAAAAAAAAAACACCTCATTGTCCCAGCAACTTCAAAAAAATCTCGAGTTTCTCCCTACATCATGCCACCCTGAAACCATGTTCTACCGCCTGAGTTTAGGTCGATCCTCCTTTTGCCTGGCTCATTGCAGTCTTCGCGAGATTTTGAGATACATCATGATACATCTATAATTGACAAAATGTATAAAGATACTCTCAATCACCGGATGCATCCAACATCATCCAACACAACCAGATCCTTACAGGGGCTAAAACTTATACACTGTATATTATAACACGAGTCAAGCAGGAGAGGCATACAGGTTGCGAGTGCCGAAGTACATCAAAACAAGCACCAGTGCAGTCGCGAGCACCTTTCAAGTTGGAACTGGGCACATGCACGGCAAAGTCAAAAAGATATTGAAGTATATTATATATATTGAAGTGATGCTTATAGAATTTGTTCTTGTGCCATTGCCATTCCAAAAGAAATTAAAGCTCAGTTAGATCACCGAAGCATTGCGAGACTCGAGCAACAAATCGCTTAGATACTTGCAAACTCTTGAAATATCTTGAACTCGAATGCACTGGGATGCACTGGGTGTCTTTGGCCCCGAGCCATTGTCACTTGTAGGAAGGCCACCAGCTTCCATCTCGCCTGTGCCTCGATTTCAAAGCTTTCGGGAAGATGTGCCCGCAGTCCGACCTGTTTGGGTGATCTGAGTGCCCGTACCTCCGCGGATCCTGCCAGCAAAAGGACAGTGACTTTATGGCTAGGGAATTTGTATATGACGCATTTTGTCAATGAATGACACATCCGGAAAAGTACCCTGACTGCAAAGGTCGATGAAGAAAACCAAACCCCGCCTACAGAACTTCTAGAGCTTTCTAGCAGGGACGCCTGCAGAAAAGGTTTTACGTCTTACGTGACAGCGCCACTCTGGGCGTTTGCTTGACAGAACGTCACGAACACTTCAAGATACTGCAAGGCTCTTGGCAGTTTGTAGATTGGGATCCAATGAGCACACCTATCATCATCATCATCATCATCATCATCATCATCATCATCATCATCATCATCATCATCGGCAGCATTAGCAGTAAGAGCAGTAAGAGCAGTCTTCAAGCCTTCGGCTGCTGAGGCATCCTCTTTTGAAGCTCCTCCAGAGTCAAATCCAACATGCTCCAACAACTGGGTACAAGCAGTTTCTCGAGATTGCAACCTCACTGAAACGCACCACTTTATGATGCCTGGACATGCCCACAGTATGGCGTGCCTGTCTAAGCTCCTTGTTTTCTTCTTCTAAAAGCGCCTGAGGCCATAGCATGCCCAACTTGGCAAGCCAACAAACAACGACTATCACAAGCACTTTTCGAGAGAGCATGCATCCATTAACGAAGGCAGAAAAAAACTATCTGTGACCAAGCTCATCAAAAAGTAATTAAACATGAATTAACACTTAGTTTTCATTATAAAGTAAAACTATCATAAAGCAAAATAAGCAAAATAAAGCATGAAATAAATTGAAATAATAAAATGCCTAATGCCTGTGTTTTTCACGTGGCCTGTGCCACCGAGGCAGCGCTGGCTTCGCCCGCGAAGGCTTCCGCGCCAAGGGCAGCATCCACGGACGACCTTCGAGTGGCCTCATGAGAAAAGATGGGAGAAAAAAATAGAAACTATTCTTTTAAATTTTAAACATTCATTTTCAAAAAAAATATATTCTAATTCTAAGAAAAAATGTATTTAAATTCACTGGCAGAATTATATACATTGAATGAAGAAACAAACACAAATTTGCATGCATGTGCCAAATCTTTTGGTACTTAAAAGGTAGAGGGATGATCTAGCCTAGCATCCATACACCATATTGCACGCAACAGAAAGCCGTGTGGCAGTATCAAAACTCAGCATCTTCGACACCAAAAGCAGGTGTGTACACTTACAAACAAGTGAAAAATGTGAAAAAGATTGACAATGATGTGCAAATGATCTTACATTGGCATCCTGGAATCTGAAACTCCGAAGATTTTCTCATCACCATCGACTTGAAAAAGGAAAGAATTGGGAAATGCCAGGAAACAACGAAACAACCCCCCAAAAAATCCACCCCCTGATGAGCCTCAGCTTCCATGACTTCCTTGGCTGCTCGGGTCTGAGCCTTCAGTTTCATCAAACTGTCGACCTGGCAGCAAAAAAAAAAGGCCATACCGATGATACCGTAGATGGACACATTATTCAAACCCCGAGGAAAGGATTGGACGACACCCTCTTCCCCAAATGTCAAAGTTAAACAACGTGTGCGGGACGTGTCATGCTGTGGGGTTTGATTTGTTTTGTCCACCCGTCTCAACCCTTGCAAGAAGAAAACAACTTTGAAATTTGGGGGGCGCGGGGGATAAAGTTGCCCAGGGTTTGAATAATTTGTCCATCTACGGTATGGATCAAACACCACGAGAATCTGTCCACGCATCTTCCAAATCCATTGTGAACCCAAAAATCCACATGTTTGATTGCTATAAATGTAATATAAATGCTATATAGCTGCTATAATGGCAGCAATGGCACAGGTTTCAGCTTCAACACGCCTCTCTTTGCAGCTGATCCTCCGTTGCCTGGAATGCCACTACAAGGGTTCTTCGACTGGTCACCATGATTTGCCAATGCGGTGCCAATATTTTTACAAGCGTGACAAGTCACAGCCCTTTCATCTTGGACTTCAAACTATTTTGGTAATTTTCGGATATCGGCCATGGATGCAGCATCGTTTGCTCCCCATTTTGCTCATTCCCCTTCAGTTTCTTTGCGCGTTGTGAGCCAAGGACATTCTATACAACCACGATGACTCTCTCTCCTCGGGAGGATTTTTTGGTAGTTGCACACATTGCATGTGGTAAGACATTTCCATCCGTGCACTTCGCGATTTGGCGAAGCACAAATTTGCTGCTAAGACTGGCCAGTCTCAGCATTCTGCTCAAATGGCCTTGATGCAGCGCGTGCGTGCCACGAGAGTTGCAATGCATGGCAACTGTGACAGGATTCTGACTAGCACTTCTGGGCTCCCGGCAAATCTTCAGTGAAGACATCCTTTGCAGCGTCAGTGGTGCGTTCCTGGTGAGGCCAGTGCTAGGGCGCAGCTATTCATACCAACATGCAGAAACAAAAGAGCTCATATACTTATTAATCGTAATTACACAAATTCCTTCATCTGATAATTTCCTCATCTGAATAACATCGACAAGATCCATCAATCTCTTAAGGGCCTCAACATCCTACACATCCTCACCATCGAAAACGCTCAAGCCCATCAAGTCCATCAAGTCCATCAAGTCCTTTGAACTTTCACTATGAGAAAAACACCCTTCCAGTCCCTTCCAATGTTCGGCCCGCGTTTCCTGTGGCACTTCTACGGTGACTTCGGGAGCATCTTCGGGCGACGGGTCAGCTTTGACCTTCGCGGCCGCACGGGCCTCGTGCCTCAGGCCCAGCCATGCACCGAGTGTACCAATGTGACATTTGAGGCATTGTGTCATGCCAAGGGACAGAACATGCGGAATTAAATCCATAAAAATAAAATGAACATCATATATAAACCATTATAAATCAATTCAAAAAAAAACATCCTGGAACAGCTGGAAGACTCTCCAAGTCTGTAAAGGTGACGTATGACACAACAACTTTGGCGGCCAAGTTGCACTGCTACGTTGATGCGATCGAGCTCAGCCAAGGATTTGTTGTAGATCCCTTTTGCCTTGTTGAGTCCGAACAGTTCCCAACACGTTCAGCAAATCTATTGAATCGACTGGGTGCTATAGGATCAATGCACCATGAAGACTTCTAGTGACTTGAAGCACGGAGTCAATTTGTCAAACTTTGATGCATGTGATTTTAAGGCAGTGAAAGCTGTCCGGTGGCAGAGATCCTTCATTTGTCCCAGGCACTGCAGCTGCACGCTCTGTGAAGCCAGCGATGCGCTGCCGCTCCGTCGTCAACGTACTCTGGTGCTGTTGCAACTGCCTCCGAGAAAAAATAAAGAAGACGAAAACACGATCGAAAGTATTCGATAGTCGGTGCGACGCCTGAAAACAGGCTCGTAGCGTTTGATCAGGGCATCACCAAGCTGCGATCGCCATGATTCACATGCTTGCTTTGCCTCCTGAGTCTCGGCCAGGTGTTTTTGGGGCTGGTGAGAAACGTTCAATGCGTTGGAAGATTTGGCAACTAACACTGAGAGGTCTTGTTTTTGTAAACGAACCTATCTTTCACACTACATACACAACATGACTGATGATGATATAACTATGCATATACAAAATATATAGCGCGACACTGTGTGGTCTGTGAGATCATGCATTTCGTCATGATAGCCGCATGCCTCGTATTCTCGGAGGCTCTCTGCGTAGTCTTGCTCTCGCCGGTCCCGGTCCTGTCACGTAACTTTTAAAGTCTCTGCTCAATAGGGTTTCATCTCTCAAATTTCTCCCTCGACTTTTGATTTGATTGGTTGATTCATGTCCGCTGATACCAACTGGAACGGAATCTTCAATTTCAGGCACCCCTTTCGCGCCTGCCGGCATTTGAGCACCCGCACAGTAGCACGAGAAAGACCGTCCTGCTGGTCCCGATCCAAGCGCACCTGGCAATGTTATTGTGGAGAGGGGAGGTAAAACGGTAAGATGATTCAAAGTGAAATTTGAATAGAAGGATATCGAGGAATTAGAATTTCATCCCCTACCTGATTTCTTCAATGTCTATCAGACTTGGAAAGAAGCGTAATTCCTTCCACAAACCACATATCACGGAAGAACTTGGTAATTATTCACTTAATGGATGGACGTCTTACCTTGTACCTTTGACCCCGACTGTTTCACATCTTTCTACCAGGCCTTGTGCGCCCCATAGGCCAAGCGTGTTTCGATATTTCGGAGGTCTGCCTTGGCTTGACTGTACTGGGAAGCCGCAGCACAGAACTCTTTCATCACCACCTCAGCACCAACGAAGGTCACAACTTTCTGTGAGTCTGGTTGTTCAGAAAGCTGGTTTCACATTTTCATGTCAAAATGTTCCTATCATTTCCTATCATTTGGTCATATTTGATCAGTGTTCATTCTGATTCAAGAAACACTCGTTACCATCCAAACTGTCCAGCTTTGTGTTCAGAAAATCTCACTCAAAAAAAAAGGAAGAAAATTAAACCAGCATAGACCCCAGACAGCAAAATTCTATTCTGTGGTTATCATGTGGTTATCAATGTAGAGAAAAAATGCCCCCCCAACGATAGCACACTACAATGGCACCCTGCATTGGCACCACGTCCACTCCCCCAAAGTTGGTCGTCACCCTCCCCACTACAATGGCACCCTGGAATGGCACCCAGCAATGGCACCACATCCACTCCCCAAAAGTTGGTCACCCTCCCCCCCCCAGCTACAATGGCACCCTGCAATGGCACCACGTCCACTCCCCCAAAGTTTGTCGTCACCCTCCCCAACCACAGCGGACTACAATGGCACCCTACGATAATGGCACCACGTCCACTGCACCCTGCAATGGCACCCTGGTGCCACGTCCAATCCGCCAAAGTGGTTCGTCGCCCTCACCCCCTAATGGAAGTAAGAACCCCTATAGCTATCGCTATCTGGGGAAAAATAAAACAGTTTATGAAAAATAAATTCTTCATAATCTTGTCTTTTCATGGCTTTGGTGCCCAGTGGCATGCACTCTCTCAGAGGCGCAGCGAAAGGTCGCTGCCGCTTCGAAGTAAGGCTTCACGCGGTCAATGGAGCTCCCATAGTGCGAGCGGAGCTCCTGCAACGAAACAGCATCTCAAACAAGCAAAAAACGGAGCTTAGAATTCAGGTCTGATTGAAAAGATGGTCACTTTGCTTGTGGCCGTTAAAATAATCTCCATGGGGTTGGCGACCTTGGCAAATCGGCCGAAAGATGTTCAAGAATGTCTCTCTGATTTTCATCCTTCACCTCATGCAAACATTAATCAATAGTTTCCCAGGATCAGACACATCTGCCAAACAAAATTTCCTAAGACTTTTCAGAACTGTTTTCACATGTTTTCATTCCAACTTTCAATTTTACAGGCTCAAAGCCTTTTGAGTTTGACCTCAGGTTCTCAAGAGGATCGAAGCACAAGAACCATCGAATCCTCGTAGACCCGGCTCCATTGCTCTAAAAGTCTCCGATACCTGGCAGGCTGAACCAAGTCTGATGGCAAGGCATTGGCAGATGCACATCATTGACACCACGTTCATGTTCATGTTAAACGAGCCTTTAATATTAAGATGCAACATACTGAACATTTATGAACATTTACATCTTGCTTTTTTGGGTTGATCCAAGTGGCCTCTCTTGAGCTTCACTAGCTTTTCGCTCAAAAAGGTTGACCTCTTCTGAGGTTCTATTCCTTGGCGCGCCCACAACTCTGAAATACATGGAGCTGTTGCACCATTCATCCAAACGCCGGGGCCGCCAAGGTACATCGTTTCTAAGAGCTGGGGCACTTCCCGCGTCAGTTCAGCCTCTACCGCTGCTAACTCCATGGTCCTGGGCTTTGAACATCTGAAAATAAAGAACATTGAGTCACAGTTTTGGAAGGTTTCGGGCTTGGACGGATGGATTGGAATGGTCGAAAAAGAATTGCAGTTGAAAAGATTCTCTACAAGCATACGAAAACATGGGTGCCAGAATTCGGAATGCCATCCCTTCAGACTTACATTGTGACTTTCCAGCTTTTCCCCATCGCAACAAAATGGAGGGCTGCGAACGACAGAAGGCCCTTTGCTTGTCTCAACCAGGTGACGAAAAGCCGCTACGAGCGGCACGCAAAAAGATTGAATTCGCATGGGCCGCTGAGCCAAATCGGCCACGCATTGTTATTTCTGGACAGTATATATTATTATTTCTGGACACTGCCTCCCTGTGTCAGGATTGCGCAATGTGCGCGCCTGCTGCCTTCCTTTGATGTGGTAGCCGTTTCACAGGTTCCCTCTCCGGAATCCAACCCTACCTAATTCATCCTAATTCTCCGTTTCATTCCCTCCAAACTTCAGGGGTCGGCGGCATGAGCGGTAGCCCTTCACTGGAGGAAGTCATCTTTGAATGTCCAATTGGGGGAAAAAGATCTCCAGAAAGCCAACTGCGCTTTCTAACTCCGGGCCTCTGCGAGGGCAAGAGCTGATGAGCAGGCCTGAAATAAATGGCATTGGAATCCCAGATTCCATAATGTCACATAAGATTCCAAATTCCAGTGCATCCTGGCCTTCACTGCACACGCACCTTTTTTGTTTCGTTCTTTGCCTTGGTAAAAGATCTATGCCTAATGCTACAGCAGATGTCGTCCAAGTACATAGACTTGAGGCACTTTCGACATCTGGCCATGGGCCTTTGGGTGCATCTTCTGGTCTACTGCATGCCGAATAAACTTTAAACCCTTGCTTCGGAGTTCCCCTGGGACTGTCAAACATGACAGTCCACGAATTTGATCAACGAAAGGACAAGTTGAAGCGGAACCCTGCTTTCTAAGCAGGGCTAGTGATGGCATCCGGCATCAGGTTCAAACAGAAATGGCCAAAGTCCAACAAAAACATCTAGGGACTCAAGTGGAACAACGTCAACTACGGGGCACTGTCAGGCCTTCAGCTAAAAACAAACAACAACCTGGCAAGGAGACATGCAAACATACATGTTGCTGACTGACATGATCTTCAATGTATATATTGATGGATTTCAATGCTCTCAAACCGAACATGTCAAGCAAATGAGGATTATACAAATACCTGCAGTGCTCCAAAAACTCTATTGGGCTATGTCGCAACTTTCACCCACTGTGCTACAAGAGTACCCACTCAAGTTGTGTGGGAAAGCTGTGCTCTGAGTGCAGCGTACTGAAATGGTGGAAACGACACGATTTTATGTAAAGCAATAGGAGATAGTTACTGCAGAAGGATGCACCGAATCTGGTCGGTATGGTTGATATTGTGACTTCACTTTCCAGCTTGTTTTGTAGTCTCCTGTCGTTTCCAACTAATGTCATTTTCGAGCTCCTGTTTGATCGATACTTCAAAGAGTCAGGCGAACTTGGGCAATGCCTTGAGGGTCAGGCCCTGATGGCTCAACTGGAATGTGATGCTGTCGGCACAATGGGCATTCAATGCCCTCTATGTCTGCGTCCTTGGCTTGTTGCTGACACCATGCCTGGCGAAGTGTTCTTAAATCTTCACTGACCAGACAGTTGTGTTCTCATGTGTGACTTCAAAACTGCCGAAAATTCACACGAGTTGACTCAGATCAAAAACACCTCTATAAACTGATCGCTTCTATCTGCTTATATCAGATCTCCCACATGTGTGCCCTACGTCTCCGTGCCCCGGTTGAATGCACATCACGGTCGGCTGCCTTGATACATTCCAAGTGGTAGGCGTGATTGCCTCAAATGGCCAACACAATCTGCCTTGATGCGAATTGAACTGCATCCATCGAAAGATTCTGAAAACTGACATTCAAATGTCACTTCTTGATACAGTGCACTTCTTTTACTTCTCACTAGACTTTGCATTGCTTCTGCCAAGATACACTGAAGGGTTCGGAGTCCTTCCTCCCCTGCAGTATCCAAACAAATTGCGCACAGAATAGTCGCAGATTGTTCAGATCCAGGTACTCCCAGTACCGACTCCAAATCTTTTAATGGTCGGATTGGCCTTTGCACCTTTTGTACCTTGGTGTGGCGCGTGTTGGGTGAAATCCTTCACTGGTCCAATTGTTTGCATGTTCTTTCGCATCAGTAGGATTTGATGAAATTGTTCTCTCATTGTGTGGACAAGTCTTCCTACCGACGGTGCCTGCTTATTGTCTTCTCATCATGATACCGGGCGTGAATACGCCACAACCAAGCATGCGTCCGTTGAGAGTTTATATATGTCGATATCTCAGGTCTTCATTAAACCTGTCTTTTAAAAGCCTTGAAGCCATTGAAAAGGCCGTCAATCCAACTTACAAATACTCACAGCCTAGAGCGACATTAATAGACACATGGACCCACAAGAAGACCCAAAGGGAAGGTGTAGACGTGGCACTGATGCGTGCGTGGCCTTGTTGATGATCTGGATGCAAAGCTGCATGCGGCCAAAGGAATAGCCCGTATCGCTGTCCTGACTTTGGTCCTCCCCCATGAAGTAGGACCCAAAAACGAAGGCCGCCACGATGAATGCCGCCGCTAAGGAAAGAAGAAGCACCCACGCGGGCATTGGAATTCGAGGCTTTCTGGAAAAAAGCCTCTTGGAGGCAGTACGGAAAGCTCTTGATACATCTGGAGCCAAACGGCCACAACAGCCACAACCAAGAAATCGAACCACAACAAAAATTGTTCAAACATCAAAGACTTGCAAATGTGACGCATCGTCCTTGATTTCCCAACACCTGGATCATGAAGATTTACAAAATTTACAAAACTCTTTAGCGCCCAAATTTGTAAAAATGCCAGGCTATCCCATCTGAGCCCCAATTCACAAGTCTTAAGTCTTGGCATCCACGCCCAACAAATTGCCTCGAAGCTGGGCAATGTCAAAGGGAGGTCGCTGCATTCGGACAAGGATCTAATGAATCTAACATAATCTAATGCTAATCACCATCACATCATATCACATCACCATCCTGCAATCCTAGACCTATGAAGCGGCAGTCAATTCAAGCGTCCTGCATATGGCATCTGATGACTGTGGCCCCTTCTCTGGCAGGCTAAAATGGTGGCTGGGATCCATGTCAATTGCTACTACTACTTTCGTTTCTGGGCAGTGCCAGCTTCTTGCCACCTGAACCTTTGAACCCTTGATGAGCTTACTTGATCTTACTTGGTTATTGTATCTTAACATGCCTTAACCCTTAACTGTTTCCTCTGCAATTCTCCGCAAACGGGTGGGGGTCTAAGCCTATGCTAGCGTAGTTGCAATAAAGGATGATGCAACAATCAAAGCGCAAGTTCCTAAAAGTCTCTCAAGACCCATCTTTCACACCAACTTTGTCTCAAAACGGCCGGGTTTCGCACCAGTGATCTTGCGAACTGTGTCGCCATATTCCTGCAATCCAATCCCCCATGACACAGTCTGTTGAGAATCCCTCGATTCCTCACTAGAGCAGCGGTACCAGGATGTGGAAGAGAACTTCGAAACTTGAGTTTATGAAAACCGGGACGAAACCCTAGTCTTGTTCTTTCATTAAAACAGAATATATACTGATTTGAATCAGAAATAGAATTAATGCCAGCAAGAACGAAGCAAACCAGAAAGAAAAGAAAAAAACACAAGAAAAAGCAGGCAATAAAAAATGCGCAACATGCGCAACCGCAAAAATCCAACTCTTGTTCTTGCATTCTTGTGTTTTTGTCGTTGTTGTTTTTTGTTGTGAGAGTCAGCCTAAATAGCGCACGCTCTCCCCATCGCGGAGGTTCTACAAAGTCTACAACTAAATCCTTTTTGTCTAAGGCTCCGCACATGTGAAAATCAGCCCCGCAAACGAAGCTGTGCAAAAAAAAAATGCTACGCTTTCGGATGGACTCTGAGCCGAGTCGGCTGGCATAACGCATCACGACGTTGATCCAATTGATTCATTTTAATCCAGGTTGAGCTCGTCAATTGTGAGGGCTGAGCTACTATACTGACGCTATCTTAGAAAAACAATACTTCAGCCTCTCGGCCTTTTCTACGATGTGTCATTTCAGCAAGACCAAGATTCGGACGAGCAGTTTGGCCTTACCAATCAAAGGCTGAAGCAGTGTGATTTCGCAATTATCATATTCCAAAGTTCCTTTCAATACAGAAGTGTTGGATCGAGTGCTGCTACACCATCTATCATTCCAAATCCTTGGATTATACGATATAAGCGACATAAAAGTGATAATTTGTAGACAGTACCTACCATCAATATCCATCAATGACTACAGTATGACCGTTATCAATGACAATGACACCTATGCGCCAACCCAGTTGTCAACCTCTGCGGATTTCCTGGGGTCACCCACCCTGTTGCCGAAAAGATTCAGCTTGTACTCCGCAGCGCGGCGTACCTCTGAGCTTAGTTCGTAGGCACCAAAACCACCTCGGTGCTGACAAACGGGCCATTGGGGCCCTCCTCATCGAATTCATGATTAACTTTATTGACCATTCTTCATCATATTAATCATATTTGATGATCATGTTCATCGTCGTTCCTCATACTTCCATTCAATTCATCTCTGGGTAGTCTATTCAGTTCTGTTTGATTCAGTTTACAACCTCAACTGAGTCCCCACACCATCCTCCTCAGGAGAGAGTCCCAAGTCACGCAACTGCGCAGGCCGCGCAGGGAGAGATAAGGACAAAAGCGCTGAATTCGACCATGCTATACGGATCCTTACTAGGAATCCTCACCAATGCTACATGCAAGAAGGGGATAAGGAGAGTCTTCGTGACTCAAACTCCATGAAGTCCAAAAGTTCTATGTTTCATGTTCCCTGTGATTTCCCTCCGCTTGGTTTCACAGTTGGTTTCAAAGGTTGCATGGCTGCAGATTTGCCTGTCGCATTCGCGACTCTGGCGACGTATCTTCCCCGTAAGCGAAGGGATCCACGCCTATATCACTCCGTCAAGAACACTTCGTCAAAAAAGTGTTCCGGAGGAAACGCACGAAACATATATAATAGATTGTATATACAGTATTATATAATATCTTGCTTGGTAACTCAAGTTTTTTTGGCAAAAAGTCACTAGGAGGTATCAAAGCTCAGGTGCAACTCGAAACCTGCTACAAACTACCATCCTTCGCACGTTGAGCCCAACACCAATGTAGCGAAGACCAGGGTGCGTTCCCAAAAGCGCAAAAGCGAGTCGTGCAAGATGGACACCCACCTGCCAATTGGCGTGATGTCGTCCAAAGCTGTAGGCCCGGTCGTGCCATATCTTGTTCCACCATGAATATGACATGACATACGGAATATTTGCATATCATCTGCAAGTGGTACAGTATCTTGAAATGTCCATTTTGATTCATGATTCTTTTCTCAAGCTGGGTGCACACAAATTGGCCACAACAAATATGACATCTTCTTAGGAGGTGCTTCTTTTGGTAAATGAGGATTCAACTGGGAGGTTCCCCTATTTATATCCGAGTAAATGGAGTCTATCGATTCCCTGGCACCAAGCTGAGACAGGAAACATAAAAACATGTCACCAGGGTGTGTTTCAAAATAACTTGCCCAGCGCCCAGCCAGAGATGTGGTCCTTAGAGATATGTTTCGTGGGTCTCTTCCCTAGGTCTGTTTCGCCAAAGTCTAACATCCCAGCCTTCTTAAAAATGCAAATTGTTTTTGAAATATGGAAGACCGAGCCACACACTAAGCTGCACCCCACACGCAATCTACAGGTGCCTCTACCAGCGTAAGGCCCGAGGCAGGTGGACCACCCAATAGCTCTTCTAAGGCCTCGGGGTGTGTTAGGATATCTCAAGGTCCATCAGACGGTCATGACAATCCACAAGTTGCAGATGTATTTCGAGAAATGGTAATTTCTTGTGGTTACCTGATATTTCTTGAGGATCAAGGATCCTGGGATGCACCATTATTAGGTGTCCGATGTTTGCTGTTTCACTGTCTTTTCGATGTTTGATGCCATTTTTGCGTAGTTTTCATGCAGCCCGGTGCTTCATGGCCCATGGGCGCCAAGAAACTCCCTGACGAGTCAGGAGGAAATCAGAGCGTGGCGCCACAAGTTCGACTAGGTGGCCTTAAACATCGACGAAACGATTCTGCACGTCAACGCATGTCAACGCACCTTTTAATTCAAGCATCCGCACTAAGGCCGAAATCTACAACGGACTGCAGCCTGGATTCATGAACAACTCAGGGAAACTCGCTTTGCATAATTTCATTCTTGGATTCTTTTCAATGAGTATGAAGTAAATATACTTCAGCAATGAAGAGCATCAGAGTATTGACATCTGTATTGACCATTATCCATTCCCTACTATCATCTACTATAGTACTTGAGTACAGGTACACACCTCAAGGTTTACATCTCAATCTGGCCGGCTGGACATGTTCGTTCGCCTCACAACAGCTGAAGAATACAATAACTTCAAAGACAATCCAAATGATTCAAGCAAATCATCACATGATCATGGAGAGAGAAATTATGAGAAATTCCATGTCCATCTCACCTTGTGAGAAAGATGGAACCAAATGATGTAACAAATCTTTATAAATCTTGGATCCTCATCCACTCAATGCGCAACCTTGGTGTGCAATTAAGGCACCACCAAAGGATACGACGCCGCTCCCCACTGTAGCTGGCAGTTTGCAGGGCAGTTCCTGGCTAGGATGTACCAATTCTGACAAATTCACTGCTGCATTTTTGGCCCGGATCAGAAAATATCAAAACGTTTTGAGCAACTTTGTCACTCCTGCCAGCGCCAGGGGATTGTCTATCCAAGTCTGCAAAGCCTGTCATTGAGTCTGTGGAGCAATCTCGGTAGAAGCTCTGATCAGTAAGAAACGCTTTGAGATGCTACAGCGCGGTGGCCATGGTGTCGGACATGAATCACACACCAATCACACCTCAGTGCTCCATAGCTTCTGAAAGGCTGCGCTGATGAGCTCCGCCTGCAGTTTGAAGGCATTGTCACGTTTCGCAGGTCGTGAAGTGATGCCTGGCCTCTTCCAGTACATACCGACGTACGGTGCTCGCAATGGCCAGCGGAAGGCGCATACCTGTAAAAAAGAAAAAGGCAGGTCTGCAAAGGGATCGAGAAAATCAAAAGATAGTATTTTGCGAGCATGTCTAAAGCACAAATCTCGTTGCATGGCAACGTCTGTCCATGCATTGCATCAAATCGATGAAGCTGGCAAGATCGAAATTTCTGGGCTGCCAGCTCGGCACCAACTCGTACATTTTTACCTGTCAAAACACCGGTCCAATTGCATCATCTGAATCATTGCATCATTCTATTCCTCTTGCCCTTTCCGAGGTTAGCCTGATATGTTCGCGCACCTTGAACTCACCGAGCAAGCTCCGCAAGGTGTTCAAGGTCTTCTCCAAATCGCACTGGCAAAAAACATATCAAAACATGTAGGAGAAAAAAAACCTTGAAAACACGGTTCACAACTGAAATGTAGTTAAAACACATGGTGAAATGTGAACGTATGCACAGAAACTGTGCAGAATCATTGCGAAAACTTTGGGGCTGTCAGATTCGACCGTGATAGCGATGCCTGATTGCCTGAAAGGCAGCCCTTGCGCAAGCCTCTCAGGTGAAAAAAGGCAATGTTGTCGACAACAGGTGGATATAGACAAAACACTACATCATAGTAGACTACATCTAGAATACAATGTCTTGAGATTTGTCACAGACAGAAAGAGATGCTGCATCACCTAGAGTAGTGTTTATGCAAGAACAAATGTCCATGTATGAATGCATTACTTGTTTAATGATCTCATCATGTCAGATCTCGTATTCCAAAAAACCTGATGCTGTGCTGATCCTGTTAAATCTAAAAGCATTGCACCTGCCGCTGCAGCAAAGGCTTTGAAGCTAAAAACCTTCACATCGAAATGCAAGTACCAGGTGGTAAGACCAGGCAATCTAAAACCTAGCAGCTGACATCACCCTGGACTTTTCTCGCTCATAGACCGTTCAACCGTGATTCTGGAAATCTGATGTACATTCCTTTGCAGTATAATTGTTCGATCCATCTCTGTTGATTCTTGGCTGAGTGTCACTGAGGCTCAATCTGCCGGATAAGCGCAGGCTGCCTTTGGCCCGGGGCAAACGAGTCAGGGATGTTTTACGGATTTTACGGGACGTCAGCGCGACGTGGGCACGACCGACATGCACAGTCAAGTGCTAAGGGCAGCACTACGATGTGATTTCCCGCTGCAGCCCACTTTGGCAAGTCATCTTTTGCCTCAATCAGGACCATCAGAACATCCGAGTTGCTTGATTTGTCAATGCTTTTTCATGATTGAAATGTTTGCTTTCCTGCCCCATTATGCCTGTGGCTTAGGCATCCATGAGCTAGGCTCGTTGCCATGTGAAAGCACTCTGCATCCGTCTCCAGTAGCATAAGCACCTCACTTTCCAAGCAATGCATAAAAGGTGAGAAAAGAGACCTAAGGCGAAGCCAAAACAGGCCCGAAAAGCGCAAGGTCGCGGGAAGTTCCCAAAAAGCACAAGGTTTCAAGCTCTCGCCTCCAAGGCCTCCTCATCCAGCTCTTCACGATGGATGTTGGAACCTTGCCTGAGCCAGGTCAGCAGTTCTGCTTGGTGGCACCGCATGCCCTTTCAAAGTACCAACTTAAAGAAAGCTGGTAGAGGATGAGAATGTATGAGAATGTAGATTGTGGATGATTGTTGTGGTGCACCTTCAATTTTTTCGATTCCCATCAATCTATCTACGTACAAGTGTGAGATAACTGAGATAACTGCCATATTCATCCATATTCTACCATAGTTAACTTAGCTCCTTCCTCAGACCTTGGATTCCAATTTCATATGCTTTTCTGCTGAAACGAGCCTTGTGGCCTCCGGCACGACCAGCCTCGGCAAGTGTAAAACTCCTGTGGGTCACAAAGCTGAACCGCTGAGAAGCGCTGAGGTCTCGGGCTCATATTCCAACTCAGCAGCCACGGCAAGGATCAGCACCTTTGACGACGTGAGAACGTGTCTGCACATTCAAATTTCAAAAGATCGAAAGAAAAGACAAGACAAATGGCGCTGGCCCTGTGATTTTCATTAGACATTTGGACCGGTCCTAAGCTGATGACATCGATGACCAGGCAACGCATGAGACACGTGACATGGCAATCCCCGATGGTCAAGGCTTCGTCGAGATTTCGGGGGGAAATCTGCTTGTCAAAACTTGGTGAATCAAATTCTACGTTTCACCTTCCAAGCATTTTCAAAGTTGTTCCACCTTGGTGAGCCTGAGAACCTCCAACTTGGGCATCACTTTGGACTCTGTATGTGACCATGTGGATGTTTGACCATGTGGATGTTTTTCATGTTAGTGTTATTGTTCCTGCTGCGTCCATTGAGAAATGCAAAGAAATGCAATACGATTGACTTAGTCTGCAGAAACGGCCTACAGCACTTGAAGCTCCCAAAGGCATGTGGCAATGTCCCATCTGTGCGTTTCCCAACGCCACAGAGGTGGCTTCTCCCGAGCTTCGCAGTTTTCAACGAGGATTTCTGCGAGGACCGACACGACTGAAGCGCCTTCAACTGTCGAGCTTCGCCCAAGCCACAAATCTTCATATCAGAGGCATAGAGGCATAAAAAACATCGAGACTTTTTTGGAGACCAAAACAACGAGAGCGTTTTGAATGATCCTTTCACGACGGTGTCAATCATTTCACTTCAGATTTGAATGGCTTAGTTGGCGTTGTGTTTGCTGCAGCTGGGCACCTGGTTCAAATTAACCTGTTTGACCCAGAGTCATGTTGTTTGTGCCTTTGCAGTTGTTGTTTTTCAATTGTGTTTTCTTATGTCCAGCTGCAATTGTGAAACATCTCACTTGTTTTGCCAATCAGCATCTTCACATTTTGCGAAGACATCATGCCAATTCTTCTTAGTTCTTAGGTCGCCGATCCCATCTACATTGATTCTACATTGATTTTACGTTACATATAGTGCTGATTCAATGCTCTGGTGGTCACCGGCGCCAAGTTAAGCCCGTCAATCATGTGTCCTACATAACAATGAACCACTCAAAGAATGTGTTAAAATGTCTCAAGATTCCTCTGACCAAAAGGATTTGTTCGCACAAAATGTCTTAAGTGCATTCCTTGGTCCTAAGCTCGGCTGTGACTAGAAAAATGTGAATCTGCCCCAGCTTCTAAGCTATAATATCAGAGATACAGTAGGCGCATAATCGGCTATACCAAAGCCAATGATGAAACAGTATGATCAATGATCCGTATGTGATTATCATTTCAATCTGTGGCATGACACTCCACCTCAAGAAACATCGTAAGCTCTACCCACGTTCCAGCTTGTCTGGTGGGTTCTTGCCAGCTTGACAAGTGCGGAACTTGTTCTCCATCCTGATCGCACGTGTATACCAAGAGATCAACAGCGATGAGCCAAGTTGAGCCATCCAAAACGAAAATGCAAACAGCATGCATTACCTATCCATAGCTCCGCGTGGTGCCGCATGCTAGTCTCATCTAGTCTCCAATATCGTCTATGATTCACATTTACCACGCCGAATTTCACCGAACTTTGCTTAAAACATGCTCTCCGCTCCTTAGCTCCTTGAGCTCCTTGAATTTGATTATTTTGATTTGTTCTGTTTTGGTTTTGCTTCAACTCTCGTACCGAGACAGGCGGCTTGATGATGCGCTCGTTCAGGAGCTTCTTGTCGTTGTCCGAAGGTGGGGTCCTGTGCTTTGTGATCGATCAACTCATATCAACTCTTGATTCAGTTGGCCTCAGAATGATCGAATATGATCGAATATGGATCCCATACATGATCTCGTGTTGAAGTCATCCATCTTAGTTGTGATGTTTTATTTTCATACGTTTCAAGCCCAAGTGATGCCACCAAGGAACTTTCCCTCGCTTTCCCATTGCTTCTGCCACGACCTGCACAGGTGTGCAGTCTCAAAGTTTGCATTCTTTTCTATCTTTTTCTAATATACTGACATCGACCATCATCAACCTGTTCTTGGGATTCTGTAGTGTGCCTAGCATTCATGAGCATCTGCACTGCCAGGTGCTCAGTTGCCGGAAGGATTCTCCTCGGAAATGGTGCAAATGGAGCTGTGTGGGGCAAGTGCGTCGTATGGTAATAGATGGTAATAGATCTGCGCAGCAAAAGAAAAGACCAGGGATCAACCATGATGAAGCTGTGCGTTTGCTTCACATCTCCGGAGGAATCCCGGCCGAAACAGCGAAACATCTACTTCTGCTAAGCATCATTGCGGCAAAAATCAGTGGGGAGACTAGGAATTCAATGAATCCGACCTATCAGGGCATTCTGCATGCGAATGAGGCGAACAATCGGCAATTGGCAAACAAGTCCATACAAGTCCTGTTGGAAACCCCCAAACCGGGCCCAGGCCTGGGAGAAAGGCCTGTTCACCGTGTTCCGATCATTCAGGGCTTGCACTGGCCTGGGACAGGCATGACATGGCTATGTTGTGGAAAATTGCGAACAGTTCGAGGGCAAATCAGCAAATCAAATCATGAAATTGTATGAAAAACAAAAGCAACCCAACAGAGGCAATTCAATTTATGCTGGCCCTGTTTGAAACGAAACTTGTTGACAGGCTCAACATCCAGCCCTTTGTCAAGGCACACTCCCAGTCGTGCTTCAGCATCCCCTTGGACAAAGAACTCTTCCAGGACTTGCCACGCCCAAATTCGACTGATACCTGAAGTTGCTGCCCCGTTTTTCAAGCCGTCACTTCAAACCCAAGGTGGGAACATGGGAAATGAGAACAGCTTCCAAACATGCTTCAAATTGTGAAACCACAGCCCCACACCCTTGACTTCCAAGTTGCGGAACGGCTTCATGGAATTCGAAATGTCCGAAGTGTGCAGGATCAGGTTTATCACCCTGAGCCCGAAAAATTGTCAAAAAAACATGAGAAAACAGCAGGGAAACGGAATAACATCAAATGTGTTCACTGGGAAAACCTGCGCGCAAATTGAGACTTTTTTTCTCATTCAAATGATCACGGAGGGCGATGCCACGACGCCACTGTGACTCAGTGGCAAATCGTATGTGCAAGTCATGGCAGTCAAGTCCTGGAGGTTGGTACCATTCGGTACCTTTCAGATCCTTGCAGATCCTTTCACTTCTCTTTCGGTTGTCAGTTGAAAGCTTGTTCCCCTGAGTAGCTGATGCTTAACTTGTTGCCAGTCCCGAAACATTTCTGTAAGTCTGCCAGGTATTCGTCTGGCGACGGTTCGAAGGCATCATTGCAATAGACATACAACATCTCCAACTTCAGCGTGTCCTGGAAACGAACAAATCAGTACAAAACTTTCAGATTTCATATAGATTTCATATGAACTCATCATTCACGCACCTCTATATATGTGAAGTGTGCTGATGTGCCTAGCCCAAGAAATCCAAGAATCCAACATGATGATACATGATGATACATGATGATACAAGATATAGGTGAGGTGTCAGCTCTACAGGAAATCAACGTGCCACAAAGTCACAGTTTGGGATGCATTCTGACACTACATTGTTCCACTGTTCGGTATGACGTGTGTTTTACCTTGTGCGTGTTGAATTTGGAATCTTTGAATTCCGCGAAAGTTCAAGGCTTCAGATTCACGCTTCAAATTTTCGAACCTGCCAAGATCTTACAAAATCATATGAGTTTGTTTGGTGAATTCTCAAAAACGGTTTGTCCTTCAGATATGACGTAAGCTTGGAGAATCGTTTGCTGCCATCAATCGTGAATCGGGGCTGTCGCAGAGCTGGCGCCGAGCCCATGGCTTTCACATGAACCTCGACCTTTCCTTGTCGCAGTCCATCCAGGTGTGCGCGCACCGTGGTCATGACGGAAACTTGAACCAGTTTCTGCGGATAGATGACATGAATTGAAATGATGAAATCATGAGCTTTGAGCTGACCTTTTAGGTCTGAAATATGTGTCAGAAGTCACGCAATAAAGCCTTAAAGAATTCTAAAGTCAGATAGGCATACTCCACAGTACTCTCACATCCTTTGGCGTAAGGAGGGGCGGCTATGGACAAAGTATCTCTGGATTGCACATCCATCATAAATTCATAAACAATCATCCTAATAAAATATCCAAATGCCTGTAATTCCCATGGGCATAGAGTTCAAGACTCGTAGAGACTCGTTCTCCCAGGTTCCGATGTGAAACAGTCGCCGTGGTCCAGGAGTCCAAGGTCATGTCTCGAAATGCGAAGAAGGCACAGCTTGCGACTCTCTGGGACTCGCAAGAAATCAATCGCTTCTTGTGCCAAACATGGCTCATCCTGGAATGTACATGAGTGAATCATGATCATGAATGACCTGTGCCACCAGTCATGATGCCATGGTATTATGGTATCATGATGTATCATGATGTATCATGTTCAAAAATGTGGCGCACAGGTTTGCAGTTGCAAGAGCTGTAAGCTCACTCAACTTCAACCCTGTCCTCTTGAAGGAAGAGCTGTCTGGATGCATCCCAAATATCTGCATTCACCTGGAGCAGAGCAGCAAGTTTGCCCAGTGACTTTCTGGAAAAAAAGATCGAAAACTGTCAGGTCGTCCAGAGCACCACTCTAATACCTCAACTGTTCTCTGAAAAACCCGTCAACCTATTCTGAACTGGCATTCAGGCGTCTCCGCCCATGGTCCAACTGAAGTCTTATGATTTCAAATGCACAGTCGGAAACCTTCTATGTGATGACACGTGAATAAACGTCAAACGTGAGGTTGTTGTAGGTTGTTCCATCATGTTCCAAATCTACAAGCCCATGGTGCCTCGTAGAGCATTTGCACATCTTTAATCATGCTAAAGTGTTGGGCATTGTCTGTGTGAAGGATCGCTTCAACGCAGACTTTCCGCACATCGTGGTACTGTGTCTTGGACAGGGTCGAGAAAATGTTACCTTGAAATGAAAGGACAGTCCACAAACTTTTCGGATCGAGCTTTTGAAGTCTGTCTCACAACATCCTCATGATTCTCACAACCCACTGAACAGCCAAAACACATCTCGCTTGCCCCACCAGCTCAAACATCTTGGAGCAGTGCATGTTTTCCAGTGGGGATTTGTCCTTAGCAAGGAGCAAAAGGAGCAAACAGCTGTCTGAATGTCTCAGCTTTGGGGATGACTTGTCCCTGGATGATTTGTCCCTGTCACCCGAGCCTGACGGATCTCAATTGGCATGGTCCAATCTTGATCTATAGGAAAATCCTTCCATCTTAGACCCACTAAGATCCACAAATTCTTTTCCAAACGCCCTCCCCTTCATCACCTTCCCCAACCTGGTTCATTTGAATACTTTTGCACAATGCACATCCACCGAAGGCATGAAAGTGCTGTCTAGTCACGTTGTAGCGCAGTGCCAGCTCATGGGATGTCTCAACCAGAAAGCCATTGTTCAAGCCTCGGAAAAACAGCTCACCTTCAGACCTTCATGGTGCATACGCCCCGATTGCTTCTGACAGTGCAGTGGGCATCCAAATGTAAGAAGCCGCCAAATCTTGACATCTTCCCTCATGCCTGGATGACCAATGTCATGACACACTGCACTCACCAGGAGGGCATACCTGACATTGATGTCAAAATCATTGACTAATCAAGGCCACACTGCACATACCATGTCAAATCGCAAGGTAAAGCCGACAAAACCTGCCTAACACTCCCAAGACCCAGCCTCTCTTCTCGGTTGAGATAAGCATCCGCCGCACAGAGCTGGAGCATTCTGTAGACACCATGGGTGGTGTCCACTGCCTGCGGAGAAGCAACCAAACAAGCAAACAAGCAAAATCAAGAATCAAGATAATCAATATACTCTCAGTGATGTCTTGTGCTGTCTGGTTCCGAACATCATAACAGGTACTACGCTTGGTATGTGAAGATGTCTGAGTCTAAAAAGGCTCTGTTTTTGGCATTTTGCCGAGTTGCATGGAACCAGTTGTGGTACGGTGCCGATTTCACGTAGCCTTGGGCCGTGGAAATTCGAGAAAAAACGAAACATTCCGCAACGACGCGTCACGCCCCCCTGAGCTTCATGCCACCTTCAGCATCACTGAGAAAGTTCCCCATGACCACCTTGGAGTACAATCTCAAAATTTCGAAAAAGCGATTGGAAATGGCAAAGGACTTGAAAATATGTTTGACATGACGTCAAAGACACAGATTTCGGGTAAACCAAAAGTGCAAACTTCAAAAATTGCATAAGTATACTGATCAATGACCGCTGACAATGACTCGTGACTTGCCTCGAATTGTGACTTGCAGACCGCATCATAATGCATGGTTGTGACATATCACGGCAAGCGTCTGAATCAAACTCGACGCCATGGTTGTGACAGCTGCAGAAATACATGGCCTCAGCCGATGAAGGTGCAGTCTGCTAGCTGCCAGCCCCAGAAAAATCTTGATATTTTGTGGAAACGGATGTTCTTCGACACCATCAGATCCCAATCAGAACACTGAGCCCATCTGGGATTGCACCCGATCCCTTCACCATCACATGAACCTTTCAGGCAAGCCGCCGCGACGTGGTTCCTGCGCGCGTGGCAGGTGCCGGACGTGGGTGCTGGAGGTGAATTTCTGGGTGCAGACGAGGCACCGAGCTTTGTCCAACCTTGGCGTTACGGCGTTACGTCAAGGTTGAAGGCAGGATGGAAAGATAACATGCTGAAAACGTCGGAAACAATGGAAACATGAGGCAAAATGGCGGCAAGAAGCACTCTCAAATGATTCCAGGATGTTCGAACACTGCCAAATTGCCACCAAGTTGCTCTAAGGGGTTCAAATTCCAAGAATCGATGAGTTCCATGGACAAACCCGCATTTTCCACCATGACCTTGGCTGATCACTGCGACTGGTGCCACCCTAGTAGTGACATGGTGCAATCAGGCTACCCGCTGAGCTAACTCGATGGCCTCCATGTCCAAAACGTTTTCCTTGGAAACGTCCCCGTGGACCAGTAGACAGCTGCACACCCAAAGATTCAAGCAAACTTCAACATTGAATTTGAAATAATTTGAATATCTTCGCAGATTTTGAAGACTTCTGTTTTGGAGGAGAGGTTGGGTGAACATGGGCACTTCGAAACCTTGCCTTACAGCCACAGCCGAGATGCCACATCTTCTCCTCTGTCGAAGAACTCGGTGTCCTCCTTGAGCAGGGTACATGAAAATAATGAGATGGGACTAACATGGCAGACTAAAATGGACAAAATTCATCATGTGCTAAAAGTTTCAATGTACAGCATCCAAGTCATGGAGAAAACCAAAATAAAAACACGAAAGAAATCCATAAAGTCCTCTTTAATCTGGAAGGCTATACGGGTTACCATTGGGACATGTGGGGGAATGTGGGTGCACATCGGAGCATGCCTGGATAGTGCCTTGGAAGCCCGAAATGACGGCTCGATCACCTTCAGCTAAATTCTGTAGCGTTTGGGCATCCAAGACGGGCTTGTTCATAGTGATCTCACCTGGTCCCGGCACAGCTGGGAGTTAGAAGTTGGAAGGCATGTGGGAAGAACACCTCATCCATTTCTTGTTGTATATAACTTGTCTCAGTCATGCTCAACATGGTGATGGGATGTGGTGGGCATGTCCTCCTTGACCGCAATAAAGTGATAAAGTTCTGCAAGCATTTGGATGTCTTCAGTAAAGAACAAATGACCGCAAAGGAACCTTCAAAGGAACTTTGACAAGTTTAAACGTTCATCCAAGGCTCTGATCACAGCAAGTTTCTGGACGACTTTTGCCAACAGTTGCGTCTCGTTGCCAAATTTATTGGTGTCCTCCATGCTCTCCTCCGTCAATGAATACATCCGTTCAAGCAGCCTGTCACCCCACCTGATTCTATACAGCCTATGATAGCTTATGGTCGCTTTTACAAAGCCTATAAACCAGGGAACCATCAGCGTAACATCCCTCCTGGGTCCAATGTCCATAACATGAGCGACGCCACTCTCTTGACTGTGTCAGTCCTCCGAGCGATCATCCTTCGCTTCTTCTTTCATTACCACTTCCATGTCTGTCACAGACCTTGGAGCAAGAGAAAAACACAAGAGAAAAACACATGCAAACACGTAGAAACACGGGCAATGAAACCTGACAAAAATATATGATTCACGATAGGTCTGTTCATCTAAAAACGATATAATATAGAATTATAGAATAATGATAATACGTATATATAATTAAAGTATGGCTGCTGCATATTTATGTCCATGCATATCATGATGTATTGATTGCAATCTTGAGATGTCAATACAAATGTCATAGACACAAGTCGCTCGAGCACATCAATTGTACATTGACGTTGAAGTAGTAGAATGTACTAGAGCCATTGTGCCCTGTGTCGTTCAAGTCGCTCGTTACCACCTGTTTGTCTGCAACCTCTCTGACATCACCAAGAAACTGGAAAATTGTCGAAGCCATCTGCCGAACCTGCAAATAAAACAGGCAGTTTGAAAGGTTGACCTACCGTTCTGAAGTTCTGCCCCATGTGATCTTTCCCATTGTTCCAATGACTGTTCCACAAGAATCCTGTGGAAGTCTCATGATACGGATGATATTTTTGGCGGGTGCTGCCGGCAGTTGCCTGGGTCAGAAGTTGCTCCAAGGGTTTCAGGACAATGCTCGAGACAGACTGTGAAAGGATCAAGGAGAAAGCAATCATCCTGAACGGGGCCGAACCCAGCTGTACCGCAGATCTAGGGGAAAACAATCCTTTTTGGGCAGCTGGAAGTTTGATCAACTGTGTAGCACTTGCAATGTATTGAAACTTCTCGTGTAATCAAAAAAGCCATCAGTGGCACTCAAGTGCACCCACTGCAAAAGGGGGCAGGAGTTACAGTCTCAGTCGAGTGACAAAATCATGACAATCAGCAGTAGAACAACCTCAGAGCACATATTGAAAACAAGGTGAAGCTGGCGGTCTAGTGCTGTCTATTAAGCCTGCCGCCTTGTTTAAACCAGGGTTTTCGATGATAAGTTCGTTGTCGACTTCAAATCTCTATCCGGAGTGAAGTGAAGGCTATCAAGGCACATTCATCCATGCATCAAGTTGATTGGGTGACATGAAGTCGAACTCCACCACAAGGTGATCTCCCACAAAGACCTCGGACATTGCAAAAATTGCTTATTTATTTAAATATCATATATATATATATGTAAAAAAGTACATGTGACATACATTCCATATACTTCACATACATTTTGAACATAACCAATTTCTCATATTTTCCATTTTCTCTCTATGCTTTGCATGTTTGTCATGTTTGTTCCAGGGTTTTTGTCATGATATTTTGCTGGTCCAAAGTGCCACGTTGTTGCTCATTCGCAAGGGCGGACCCTTTGGAGATTCCCACGGCAAGGAGTTGGTCACCTCTTCTGGATGCTGCATGCCGTCTCTTGCTCGCACTCTCCACGGATGGTATGACCTTGTCGCTGCCAAGCAATCACACAAACAGGCGGTGGACACACCTTCTTACCACAGTGCAAGCTTGCAGTAATCATCAGTAATCCCTACATGTCCTTACCTGGCCAATGTGATATATTTCCCATCTTCGCGTAAGGATTAAGGATAAGTTTTGAAGAAGCTACTTATTTGTTTTTTCTAATGTCATCCAGGCGATGGATTCCTTTGAAATTGGGATCTGATCGCAATATGCTACCCAGGAACTTTTCGGTGTAGAAGGCCACAGTTTCAAAAAGCTGCGGTGAAAATCGCGAGGGATTTCGGACATAGCAAGCCTCTAGGATCCCCATGAAAGAATTTGGAGACCAGTCCTGTCGTCGTTTTGCGGAAATCTTTGAAGTTGTCCCTTTTCAGCTTCAAAATCTTTGAAAATGCATCTTTTGTGAAGTTGGAACGGCTGTGATTTTGGGAGCATTTGGAGCATGGTAGGCATTCAACTTGGATACTTCCTACCCTGGCCACACACCTCCTCTGGATAAGCCCACAAGTTGAAAAGTGGCATGACCATCACCAGCAAAATGATCAAACACGACGTGCGTGTGGACCTGGGTCTCAAGACAGTATAGTGATAGTCGGTGACGTCTGTGCACTTGATTCAGGCCAGTTGCAATGCAGTGATCAATTTGGAGGAGATCAGCTTTGCAGTGCCAGCACCATCATCCACGTTGCCCATGCCAGGCAGAAACCTATGGTGAAGGATTCGACGATGGTGAACGCAACAAAAACTTGCCAAATGGAACAATCCCCCGAATCTTAGCTGCGGGAGAGGGGGGAAGACAAATCATTCGCAAATTCAACTCTTCAGAGTATGTAGCTAATTAGCCTCATGTACAGTAGATCAATTTAGTTACCATCCCTGCTTAGACATGTGTGCCTCAAACTCATTCAACCCTTCAGCCTCACATCTCACTCATGACTATCATAACTCTGACTATCTCAGACTCACTTTTCACGGCGCCTCAGCAATTTCGCCAGCTTTGTGAAGCGACCAGCACGGGCGCCCAACTTGGCAATGCGCGCCTTGGCTTCGACTGCGACATTGTGTGAATCCTGTAGGATCGGAGATGTAATTAGAAAAAGACTGAAAATGGGTGAAAATTGACGTAAAATTGATATGAAAATGAAGATGGTGAGAGGAGGGTTGTCTCTCAAAAATTCTCTACATGTTTCTTGGAACCTCTCTCCATTAGGTAAGTCACTGCACGCATAATGATGACATTGTTGGACACGGTGTCTCCACCAACCTGCCACAGGATGACATCAGTAATGTACAAGACTCACGAGACATGTCGCTGTACAATTCCAGTGCCTCCTGATCAAGTTGTGTGATGTATGACAGGTCCAACAACAGTGAAGCAGCACCGATGAGATCCTTAGCTTGCACACAAAGCATCAAATTTTCGAACTCTCAAAACCCTTAAACCCGGCCGGAATGGAAAAAAGGAAAAAAAAAAAACGGTACGCCGAAGGTCCATCCAGAAAAAGAAGGAATACAAATAGGTTTTGTGCATTCCAATTGATTGCACCGCGAGTTCGAAGATGAACAGCACTCCAACCTCCGCCAAAATCTAAAAACTGACAAAAGGATGGTCTGAAGAAGCATGACCTTTTGACTCAAATGTCCCTTGAACAACGCAATGATGTGCAAGGATGTGCATTTAACTAATATTCTAATTAGAGTCTGATTATTGGATACCCTGATATCTTAAGGTCTATCGGACACAAGGTTGATGATCCGCGTGTTTGCAGTGTTTGCCCCATCTTATCCCAGCCCTGTCGCACCAGCGTTAAGAGGACGTCCAGCACGCTGTTGTCGGCTTGATTGAGAATAACCCACATGTCAGGTAGAAAAAGTGCCATGAGCAGTGCGATGAACATGGACAGTTGGAAATACCTCGGTCAACACTAAGGGAAGGGAACCTATCGAACCATGAAGCAATCGCCTATGCATGCCCCCAGTGTCACAGGTGCATCGGGTTGGAAAGAAAAGGTTCTACATGCTTCAACTACCGCAGACGATAGCCGGCCCTGGCAAACGCACCTGTTGTTCACAATGTGGCGGCAATATGGAGCCAGTGCTTTTCTCAACTGATGCAATGAGCCTCAGAATCATGAAGGTCTCGGTCAGCGGGAGCTTCAATCCAAGCTGGATGCACCCCACATTTCAAACTTGTCTTTCAGCTCAATCATAGCAAAAAATACTCACAGCGAGTACCATATTTACACCTAACTTCCTGTGAAGAGAAAGATGTTGTTTGCGTGAGAGAGAGGAGGAAGAAAAAAAAGCTTTGCCAATGCCAATCCGCCCAGACACCATCCATGTCTCTTGCCGTTTTGAGTGATTCTGCTTCAGATTCAAGCGAAAGTGCCAATTGTGGCGGGGATTCGGGAGGTGGCGGTGGTTGTGATTCTGAACTCTTATGCCAACCTGTGTCAGCGGGAGACTGTTCCAGGCCGGAAAACGCATGCAACTTTCTCACTTAACGGTACAATGGCATGAAAACAAAAGTTCTTGTGGGGTTTTTCGGAAACAAATGTGGATTTCTATTAAGTCTATTAAGAATCCTTTAGATGATCTTTATGGACTTCCTCTGTATTTGTATGATTGTATGTGAATGTGCGATGACTTGATGCCAAACAACGCTCTCATCTCACAAGACTTTCCCCGTCCTTGTGACAACGCCTTGAGCGTCATCGAGGTCGCCCGGAGACGGGCATCCTGGAAAAAGGAGTGCCAGTGAAATCCATGGAAGTCAAAAAGAAACGGCATGGAATTCATGGAATATGGCAATTTGAACATTTCAAATGTGGGGAAAAACTAAATGCCAAAAAACTTAGGATTCTGAAGATGACATTATCTGATGTTTGGATGGCAAAGGGACATGACCCTTCAATGCCGCTGATCTGCCAGCAGCTATAGTTCAATCGTTTGGTGTCGCAGGCTGACATGGATGCACACTGCACACCACAAGATCACCAGTTTGACCAGGACACCTCTGGCATCGCATGATTCATGAAGTGCGTTGAAATTCTTGGAAATAAATCCCATCAGATCATCAGTCCCAAAAAAAAACACAACGCATCTGGAATACGGAATACGCATCCATACGCATCCTGTGTATCCCTGCGAGGTCCTTCTCTGGACTAAGCAAGGAGCCACATGTCAGAGTTTACCCTGAATCTGTGACTCCTGTGAGCCAAAATTCAACCGGAATGGGTCACAATCCACTCCTGCCACAACATGCTGCAACGGGGAGCCATCATGGAACCATCATGGAACCATATAATCATAGGGAAAATCATGAAATCATGGAAAAACATTGGAAAAACACAGGATCCCAGCCGTGAAGTCGGAGGGATCTGGATCTCAAGACATTCCGTGCTCTTCGGATCGCATAGGTATTACCTTTTTCTGCCGTGTCTTCGGCATCCTTTGAACGATGCGAAAACTGGTTGGCCAACGATGGGCTGTGCTGCACGGCTGCAGGGTCGTTTTTTTTTCGCCTCTGACGTCTGGATGCTCGGGGCGTCGCTCTGCCAACCACAAGGCCATCTCAGCGAGTTGAGCATCCACATGTGCCACCGAGGTCAGGATCTGCCCGACAACACAAATCCAGCGAGACCGTTTTTAACATTTAGAAATTTATATATAGCTATAAGCAACATTTTAAAATTTTAGTAAGTTTTCAAGCTTAGAAGTGCGTAGAGTCCATAGAGTCATGTCTTTCGGCACCTTTGCTACCTCCGGAAGCAGCTCCCAGTCTGCACCTGGCAAGTTCAAACACCAATCGGATGCCTTGTTTCAGCGCAGATATCAAGGTCACGTCGCGTCACAATGTCAGCGCCTTGGTTCAGCTCTGTCGCTTCGCAGACCTTTCATGGCTGATGCGTTAGGGAAACTTCAACGAATTGGGTGTCCAAGAGACAAGCAATATTTACATATGGTCCATGATCGAATTTATGTATGATCTATATATGATGCGACCGAGAAGAAATCCCACAAGTCTGAAACGGCATCGGAAACAAAGCTTGATCACTCAACACCGTGTACCTCACAAGAGTCATGAGGATCTTTGTCCGTGATCCGTCACCACGACTTACCATGACTATATATGTGCAAAAGATCTGGAGGACAAAAATAACCTTTTGCCACGTCCAACCCGCACCCAGCCTGGACTAAACAACTCAACAAGCTGCGCAAGGAGCAAATGGCCAAGTCACAGCCTGCTATGATGAGATCAACCACAAACAGGTACGACCCTAGGAAAACACATCGAATTGAAATGTTTTCTCAACGAGAAAAACTACGGATCTGAATCTCGTGGAGATCAGCAGGACATTCCCACTCCATCCTCTATGGATGCCAAGGGACGGTGACAACGACGACGATCTGTTCCCAAGCTGAGGAGCAACTTCAGCCGTGCCAGCTCCTTGAATTGTGCAACTAAACCAGGGAGGATATATGTTATGTGTACAAAAGGTAACACTACGCGTGCTACTTCCTACATGAATATTGTATTGAACTTTATTACCAAGACGAACACACCCACACTTGAATACACACACACTTGACATTACACTGACATCCTCAAAGATTGAAAAATATGGGATTGGACCATCCCCAATTGGAAAATTATCGTGGAATTGAAACTTGAAGATGTTCATGCATGTTCCATCTATTCCGGGGTGGTTAAATGCAATGGATGAGGGTGCTGGTTGGTCTCCATTTCAATGACTGAGATCTGTGTCTGATGTCCCTGATGGCCATCTCTTTACATCAACCAGTTCTTTGCATATTTTGCGACCTGTTCCTCGTTTGTTGCACTTTGGGCCCACAGGAGATGTTTTCGAGAGATTGAGGGATGGTTACATCTGCTCCACTACCTGACCCTCTCTCCTCGTTGCCCTTTGCCATCAAATCTTCTCGCCGGCTGGTGTCCTCGGAAAATTTCTGACAGGCACCCGAAATGATGATTTAAATGTCTGTCAACAAAGTTAAGCTTGGAATTGCGATGGCGATTGCCATATATTGCCATCCATCGATCCATCCATCCACAGTCGTTTCTAGACCATCCAGCCAAGCACTATCACTGGGAATTTGTAGGACAATTGAGCTAAAGGCCGACTTGAGCTCTGCAATCCACGCCTTGCTTCCGAAAATCGGACAGATCAGATCACAACTACAGGGCCGATTCCGCTTTGGTAGTATGGCAATGCGGATTCCTTATGCTCAAGAAGGGAAACACAACTTTTTGCGTCACCATGTGCCCACGGCTAATGTACACATGTCACATGTACTTTTTTATTTGGTTGAGATGTGCCGCCTCTACGTAGACATTGTCTTATTACTTCCAAGATCACAAGTAAGAAGTACTTACGAACTGTTCTGAACAGTATGAGAGTGTCCAGGCAATTCCTGCCATCTTGGATGCTTGAAGTACGGTACCTTTGCCGGAAATTTCGTTGAAATTCCACCAAGTTGCCAGCAGCCCGTCTTCATCCAAGTTTGGAAGCTCACTCCTGCATCAAGACCAGAATGGCATGGGATTTGAGCCCAAAAAAGAGCCAAGAGGACAAAGACTGAATTCCTCAAAGACAACTGAAATGCAAAAATGATGAGAAATTCAGAAGTTGATTAAAAAATGCGTACTAAGTCTTGTCGTGCCTCATTGTTCCATTTGATGCTTTCACATCCTTTACCTTAACCAGCACGTGCTGCAGCTGGGAACACAGTGATATTCACATGCCAAGGGCTGCCAAGGGACCTCGTAGCTGGAGCAGCTAAAGTCGCCCCCACCTGGCGTTCGGATCACAAAAGCGGCCAAAGTCACACGCATATTTTCGAAGTCGCGCACACGAGCACCAAAGAAATTCCGAGAGTTCTGCACAAACACCAGCTAATGATCCCCCCCAAAAAAAAACAGCTCAGCTCATCATCATCATCATCATAATATAAAATCCACCCCACCTGTGGCCAGGCAACCTGCACAAGCGTCGTCAGCACCAAAGCTAGGTAGTAGATGTGCATCGAATGCCTGGCTTCGGCAACGTGGCAACTTCAGACGCTTCTGTTCGATCTGTCCGCTTGACCAGAAAGTTGACTTTGTCCAGTCTTTCTCGACAGAATCGTTACCCAACATTGGTTCATACCGATTCATGTTCTGTTCGTAGTTCAAAGGTTTCCTATGTATCTAAATGAGACAAAGCATGTTTAGCAACACCTTCGCTTTCTCAGGCTCTTGACTTGGAGGTTGGTTTTCTCGGCCTGCAAGTCCGGTGGGTTTCACAGAGTTCCAAATATCTTTCGACCTTCGAAGGTCTTTCTAAAGAGGTTTCTTGTCAAAAAGATGGTGCCTGATTCGCTGTGGTAGCTGTGATTAGGGGATACGGCAAGCCTTTCAGACCTGAGTATGTTCAAGGGGCCGAAAATGGATAGAATAAACAAAACATGAAATGATTTGATCATCTGAGTCAGTTGAGATCTGGGATGGGTGCTTAAGGACTTGCGCACTGCGGCTCATGAGAGGTAGTTGGATCTCCTTCCTGGAAAACGGCTCATAGAGTCATAAGCTCTACAAGTATAAAATAATTTCAAAAAATATATATAAGCGAAAGAGATTGACATCTGCTGGTGACTTGCGTGTTGAATAAACGCGAACACACCTTGCCTTGGCTGGCAGGTCGAGAAAGAAGTTGAATCAGATATATCAGCCATAGGTGATTGTAACCGACCACGGTCAGATTGTGGCAGCACATTTGCTTCCAACTCCACTTGGGCCGTGGGCAAGGTGTGCAAATTCATGGTCNTTGCTGCCAAGCATCTTTGCTTGACTTGACGGGAACGAGGTCGCATCAGAAACATCAGCCATAGCCGATTGTGGCCGACCACGGTCAGATTGTGACAGCACATTTGCTTCCAACCCCACTTTGGCCGTGGGCACGGTGTGCACATTCATGGTCGGCCTTTGCTGCAAATATCTGGTCAAACTACATGAAAGGGCAGCAAACAACACCAGCACCAGGACATCTGAGACAACCATCCAAAGCAACAAGTCAACAAATTCAACATTTCAATGGTGAATTATGGTGAATTGCTGCCAAGAATCTTTGCTTGACTTGGCGGGAAAGAAGATATGTCAGAAATATCAGGCGTGCAAAATGGGACAGGTGGCCGACCACGGTCAGATTGTGAAGGAACGCTGATGTTGGCCGGTGTTCGTTTTTCTGTCTTTTGATTTGATGAAGTGTGCCTTAATGGTGGCATTGGTCAGCTGAGGGGATTTTTGTCAGCATCAAAGACACCAAGTCATGGCGAAATTGAGTAGTCCTTTGCGAGTGCTGTGAAGTCCCCATTCGTTCCCTGATATCTTGCTTGAATAGAATAAATTCGAATTAGCAAGGATTGATGCCGGTATTTGCAAGGGATATGGGAAAAAAGTTTGAGTACCAGCGACCTGTTGCTGTGGAAAAGTCTGGAGTCTGGTGTGTTGCTTGCATGGCAAGTGACTGTCGACGTTGGCGGTGACGCTGAAACTCTGAAACTACCTCACTGTTTGCAAGTTACCCCCGATTCAACCTCTCCTTGATTAATTTTCATTGGGGGAGGGACCCTCCAATCAAACAGAATGGAGGGCTCTTATGGCTCTTTAATCCAGAATTCTTTAGCAAGACTAGGCCGAGAGTCGCTTTCCGGCGAACGAGGCGATGTCCTGAAACACAAACAAAGGTTAACATACTGACAGCTGGCAATCATTCATGAACCAAATCATCATGATACCGATACCAATGATACCTGGTAACCTGGTACCGACACTTGGTACCTTCGCTGGAAAATGTGACCACGGCCAAGCAGACTGGGTAGTGTTCCCCACGGTCCAATCGTGTCCCGAATTTGCGAGACCTCCGCGTCGACCGGTGGGACCGGTGGCGCTGAAACTCGGAGGTCATGGCCTCGGGAGAACCAATGAAACTAAATCGCCTAAATGATCAATACGTCAATATGTTGTGGCAATTTTTTTCTAATTGTGTGCATAAATTTCCATGTCCAACGTTTCGGGATATCTTCTAAACTAATGCAGTGAGGCATGAGATATCAACATGGGGTCTAACGATGCTTTGGGGTGGCATCAACTGAAGTCACTCCATCACTCGAGTTTGGGCCAGATTCGAGTTGCTAAAGGCTTTGCCATTGCCCTTTGCCCAACTTTGATGGCTCAACAGATCCCTATGCTGCTGCTGAAGGACATGTTGAAGTCCATCTACGAACGCACCTGCCATCCTGCGGCCACAAGTGGCAGTGCACTATGGGATCTTCAACACAAGCACGCTCACAAGCACCACACGCCGCGTCCCGTGTTTCGTCTGCCGTGCGTGCCCGGCAAGTCCTCTCTCCAGGTCTCTGATCTGCTGTGACTGGACGGGATTGGAGGTGTTGCAAACGCCAGCGTTGCTGCTCCTGCGTGACCGGAGGCTTGAACCCGGCGAACTTCCAACAGATTGAATATGCCAAAAATATCCAAAAATGACAAAATGAATCAACGATTATCATATGCTGATAATATGAATCAGTTCAAAAGCGTTTTGTAGTCCTTTTTTCGTGACAGCTTTGCTTGTTTTAAATTCTCCGCATCGCAGAGAAGTTTTACTCGGTCGAGTCGGTCCTCTGCCTCTTTCTGCTTGATGTCTCGCATACCTGAAGTTGAAAATCCATCTTAAAAAAATTCACACGAAATGATGTTTTTTTCACACCTTTGTGTCTTCGTTTCGTTTCTTCATTCTGCCTGGCCTTCACCCGTCCTCTTCTGTGCCAAGGCGGCACGCAGCTGCTTCTCGAAGTGATCCAATTGCTCCTGTTTCTGATGTGAAAAATGTAAAAACGAAAACGAAGACGAAAAAGAAAGATGTGGAAATTATTACAAAAAATGTGAAAAACGTCTGTTAGATTGGTAAGACCACTGGTGAAAAACCCATGGCTAGACTCAAAAAGTCTAGTCAGACTCTCCTGGATGGCTGTAGCATCAAAAGTCTTGCCGATGCCAGCATCACGCAACAACTCGCCCTCCAGCAAGGAAACCTTGGAGCACTGGGGATATCTGGGGATAATGTCGGATATGTTTGAATTTAATGGTAATGTGATGTCATGAAACTCTTAGGTTGGAGAGATTTGATTCTTAATTTTGCTTTGAACAGGATCCACGCAACAGAACATACTTACCGGACTTGCCGTGCCTGCTGTCGGATCAAGGCTTCAGCCAACCTGCACAATGCAATCGCCATCAGAAAGCAGCACATTGGAGACATATCCACTTACAAAAGCAACGACAATTGCCAAACAAAGCAAATCTACTGTGATGAATGGACAGTTTCTTGACTCCACGATATTCCACGAGAAATCTTGATAAGACTCATCACATGGAGGCAGCACTGCTCAATCCAAGCGTCGCGTCGTTGCTGGACACAGCTGCAGACACAGGCATAGGCCTCTTCTGTACGACTCCTGTCCAGGGCATGAAGTAAATTAAAGTATGTCATGAATGGACTCTATTTTCATCTATTTTCTATTCATGTTACTGGCCTTCGAATCCATTGGACAGGACGTCGTCACGGGGCAAATGATCTCGGCCACCGAAACCAAGGAGCCTCTCTGGAGAAGCCTGTGTCAACATGATGCATGAAATGAGAAATTCAAACGATCAACCTGAGAAATGGCAGTACCTGGCGTTACCTGGCCACAAGCACTTTGAATTTGTGTTGATTTTGAATTTCCAGAGGTGGCTTCGTAGTCTGCAACCATGTAGCGGAAGTGGCACTGCGAGGAATCACTGAGGGTTTCGGACTCAAGCGAAGTTCTGGCTCCTGAACTTGGACTGAACCGTCTTTCCTTCAACAAATGACCTTTTCGGCCTTTCGGGTTGCAAATGATTACAGTTTCACAATGGATCGACATACTTAGTCACTGCAAATAGTGCAAGGCTTACAGGAAAGGTCCGAAGGACATTGGACTACATGGGACTACTGTAGGGGTCATGCATGGCATTGGCATCAGGGATCAAGGGGAGACCCGGGAAGACCTGATTGACAGGACCACGTCCACCAGGTTTTCGCTCCACCAGCGCGGTATCCTGTCGCCTTGGTTTGCCAACTTGCCGATGAAGATGAATGGCAAACCAAGTCACCCCCGGTTTCACAACAATCAACAGGAATCAACAGAACCCAGTCACGGTGGAAGCTTCATGACGGAACTGTGCTTCTCAAGGCCATAAGGAACGTCAGCAAAGCCAGTCGATTGCTTGGAATTTGCAGCATGGAAACGATATTAATTGAGATAGCGTAGAAAATATAGATCAATCTCCTAAGTTTGGGTGAAAATATTCATTGTCTTGCGTCCTAAGAGTAGGTTCTGAGATGACCACCTGTGTGGAAACCAACTGATGGAAAGAGTTCTGACGGATATGTTTGCCATCATTCCTTGAAAACAATATTGAACCACCAACGGCTACGAAAGTGACACAATGCTGACGGGGAGGAAATTCCTTCACTTTCCCTTCACAGCTTACAATTCTTGTATGAAATGCATTGTGTTCATGTAGTTTCTGCATTCTTCCACATCATACCCCTTTGGATCCTTTTAATTGCCACGTTCTCGCTTGTCAGGATGATGCCACTTGCAATTTCGCTTGAAGTCGCAAGTGCCCATTGACCTGACCGCATGTTCCAATCTTTTGTGACACAAAGCCCGCGCTTGGAGGCAGAAACAGCACCATTCAGTAAAGAAGGCTTTGGAAATTAGCAAGCAAGCATTAAAGAATCCGAGGTCAAAAAAGTGTCAAACTTTGGATGCATTGGCATGCAATCATTGTTTTTGGGGAAAATGGGGGAAACGTTATTCGTATCATGTCCCTCTTCATATCCCTCACCGGGATATTCTGAGATGTTGACATGTAGTAAGGGCAAATGGATGCCCAGGGTCTCATGGGAAACCCTTCGGAGTTGAAGGTGACCTGCAAATTTTTCACAAACCATGATTCCGCATGATTTGACATTTGATCTTACCAGAATTCGACGCCCATGGGATCTGCAGGCCTTCATCCCCTCGGGGTGATCGAAGCGACACGCCGTGCCGACACGACACGTGCCATTCTTCGCAAAGCTCCTCAGGTGCCGTCAGGGCAAAGGCTGTTGTCGGTTGTCAGTTTCAGAAGGGTGAGGAAACAACACGCATCAACAGCTATCGTGCCACAGTACTGCTCCAGTATAGCAACATGCCATGCATGAAATGCATGCAGGAGTGACAAGTGAGACCACCTGGTGAGACCAGTGAGACACGAATCAACATGTGGGCGTCGTGAGACTTGAGCTCCAAACTCGCAAATCCGGGCGCCAGGTCGCATGGGAAGGCCTGAAAGCACTTAGGGATTCAACCAAGGAGCGACATCATGTGACGTCATATGACCTGATGTGACCTGATGTGACCTGATGACCAAGAGAACGACATCAGCAAACATATCAAGGTAAAGTACGTGCTACTTGCCATATCATTTCTGATGTCATGTATGATTATGTCATAGTTCCTATTGATTTCCTCTCTGCACTCGGCTCGTGGAGGTCTGGTGCTAATGCTTTGAATCGCCGATGCTCAGCCTGCGGAGTTCATGCCCTCCCTGGTGGATGCTGGCGGCCCCTGATCTGCACGTAGCTTTGAAAGGAATGCGACATCCTGATCACGTCACGATGTCACGGTAGCGGATATAACAAGCACATGCCTCAATCATCCTCAATCCCTTTAGGCTTGGTCAACATTTTTTCACGAACAATAATTGCAACATTTCTTCCAACTGATGCCAAAATATACAAAAGGTGCATTTGGAGTATCACCGAGCAAAACCTCCCACCCTTCAAATACCTCCTCGCGTCCGGCGCTGCTGTAGGTCTCACGCAGAAACTTCCGTTGCGCGGCATCGAGGGCACCGCCGTTCCTCAGCTCCGCCTGCCAAACACCCATCGTCATCAATGGCACCCGACCAACTAAAAACAAGGAGAAAAAATTGAGAAGATACATAGAAGATACATACATACTATTCATATACTATATTCATATTGTCTTGTATATCTTTACGATGTTTCTAAGGATCGTGTCATGACAATTCATGAGGTAACGACACCTGAAAAAAGCAATGAAGAATTAACCAATGGCGTTGATATGGTTTTACTTACCTAGTCAAACACAGCAATCTATGCTGAACGATTGCTAGTCATGAAGCAGTGCCTCAATGGCTTTGATCGCGGCCGTGAAGACCGTCGACAGGGCCTGGCAACCAACTCACAGCACAGCACAATCTATACGCAATCTGTGCTTTGTTCATTTGTTCATTGTTGTTTCTGTAATGTTTTGACAATGTTCTGTACTTCAGGTGGGTTATGATGGTGAGAGATCTTCCTAGAACCGTAAGCCATCTGACAGCCACCCCCAAAAAACGAAAACGGTGTCATTTGTCACCTTGGCAGCATTTAGCTGTGAGAGAGCTCGTAGCACATCCAAAGCCTGCCATTTTCAGCCCATTGGGCACCCGAAAAAATCCAACGGGGAGACCCAAACCTCCAAGAGGCTAAAACGCTTGGCGCCAGCCTAGCCCAAAAGCGTGAAGGTAGAAAGCACGCTGAAACATCACGAAACTGTTTCATCTCAGGGGCCTGGCTAGGGGTCTCCAAACCTATTTGGAAGCATTTCTTCAGCGCAGGGCCCAAGGTCTCAAAAAGCCCAGGGTCATAGAACTTGACGCCTCAATCATCATTGCCCGCAATGAATTCCATGTATCGGCTGAACATCAACATCATCAACTTGCCGTACATTCTCCACATGGTCGGGAAAGTGGCTTGGTATGGCTGTGCTTCCCAACGCGCTGCGGCTGCACAGACTGCACAAAGTTCTTGCGGTCGTTCGCACAACTCCTCGTGCATTTTGCGTTAAAACCACAAAGGTCAACATATATATATATATGTATATATTGTTTTTTTGGCGATATCTCTTTGAGATCGACATGTTTGAAGTGTTTCAAATCTTCAGGTGCTCCTGCACTGGACGTCTACCAAACACCTCTGCCAGCCGCAACATTTGCGGCAACGTCTCCACTTCTGCGGGTTCCAATGCTGGTGCCTACAGGACAGGCACAACCAGCATCCAAGTTTCAAAAGCTGCTGCTACATCGATGTTCAGATCACAAGGAAAAGAATGGAATGAAAGGAATTGAACAAATAGCAAGTGAGCAAACAAGATTTCTGCCTGTGGAGAGGGTGAACGGGAACGAACTTCGCCTGAGCAACATCCAAGTCTCAAGTGAAGCTTCGTGTGAGTGGTGCGCGTGCTAGCTGCTGGCCTTCACTTCCTTCATCACCTTCATCTCCACTATCCATCCATGCATAGGCCTTCCAAACAAACTCAGGGATGAAACTCGGATGAAAGATGACGAAACGCTGTGAAACCCTTCACCAGTGCCCTGCGTAAACAGCAACCCATCAACATGAACAAAAAAAAACATGCAATAGCCGTTCAATAGCCTGCCTTTTGCCGGGCCTTTGCCTTCTCCTTAGCTTTCAGAGTCTAAACACCAAGTATGCAAAGTATGTAAATATATGACAGGTTGAAACTTCTACTGTGCCAAGGAGCTTCACTAGCTGTATTTTGCTTTTCCTGCAGTCACGTTGAAACCCATGAAGCTGACTAAGGGATGAGGCAAGTCTATTCTCAAGGGTAGAATATGCACCTTGTGCCCCGTCTCTTAGTGTGCAATGGCAAGCGGCGTCCAGGGATCCAAGAAAGACACGCATTCAAACGCAGTACTTGCAGTGGTCAAACATTGTGCAAAACTGTGGGCCTTCCCACCCCCATGTTAAAATATTGGAAACTTCGTTTCAGTTCTGCTGTTACACTTTCCGGGCCTTAGGACTGTTGCTTCGGCTTCGGCTTCTGCTGCGGGCACTGCCCTGAGCGGCATGATTCTGTCTCGACTTCCATTGCCCCTGATGCTTTTCCATTGAACAAAAATATATTTCTTCAAGTTCCTTATTTCTTATCCAGGTAAATGTACCAACCTGGTCGCCCCTTTTCTCTGCCAACCTTTTCTGGCTTTTCCAAATCTGTTCTGCTGCAGCAGAAGGTGAACCCTGGATTAAATGACAGGGCCCCACCGCGTCGGATGAAAACTTGGAAGCATCTCACTTGATGGCAAGTAACACCATGATCTTCTGGTCGAGGAAGCTTACACACACTGTCGCGTGAAGAGTGAGCGCTTCTTTGATTTTTCGTCTCGTGATTCCTTGATTCCTGGCTGCTTTTTCGTCTCGTGCCTTCGAAGATGAAGCCGAAAGTCGCGAACCAACACGATGCCAACGGCGCTCTGGTCATCGCCACGAATTCAACGTATTGCAACGTATCTAGCCACGTCTCAAACGTACCACCACCACACTCCATGAGGACCCAAATATAAAGAACGGTCATCCTGCATTGTTGTGAGTGCAAAAGATTGCTGAAATCTTGCAAGTTCTTGTTGGGTAATGCTTTGGATCTTGAGGTATCTTATACAACAAATGTTGTTTCTCTTCCAGATTGAATTTCATGACATACTACCAAGATCTACTAAGTATATTATTCTGCATGTTTGGAAGCCAAAAAGGTTCAAAAAACTTTAAAGCATGTTGCATCTTGTTGCTCGTTGGCATTGCTTTCCCGCTCCGGCAATTGATGCTGCACTGCTCGCACCACACCATGGGAGCTGGCGCTGTAGTCGTGACCTGCGCAGCTTGACACGGAGCAGAAATCCTTCAAGCAATCCCGGACTTCGTTAATTTTGAAAAGATGTTGAAGTTACAGTTAAAGATATTCATACTTATTACTCTGAAAAGCTACATCTTGAAATCCTCTTTATCTCTTCACAGGCCACATCTCACCCCAGCCAGTTTTCACCTGCGATGACGCCACCTTTCCGCAAGCGTGGGGCCCACAATTGCACATCTGCTAGGCAAGACCTCAGAGATGCATCTCTTCCCCCTGCGAACCTGCAGTGCAACATCATTCCTACAGGTTGCAAGAAAAGTATCCATCAAATATTAAAGGGATACAAGGCGATACGCAATTTTGATGTTTCACTTAATCCTAGCCCCGGTGGTGCGGGATTTATTAAAGTTTTTGACCACATAGGTGCCAGCTCAATGCCAAGTTGCTGGAAGTCATGCTCCCCATCGATAAACACAAGGTCCGGGGCCTGAAAGCCGGTGGCCAACTGTAGTCATAGTGACATGGTGTCACACATGGATCTTCCAAACATGATAAACAGTCGCGGCGTTTTACTCCAAGACTAAATCAAAACGGAAAGGGTTTGAAAACCTACTCCATTTGAAGTTTCCGTGTTTCGAGTTTCACATCGTGCAAGACATCGCCCATCATCGCCCCTGAGTTTCCAGACTTCACCCATCCAGCCACGTGCCGCCACATCGCTGCGCTGCCGCCAGAGCCGTGCGCGGCCATGGAAGCGGCCGAAACGTGCCGCTTCCATTCCTCTCTGAGTCACAGGTCACCAGTCTCAAAAAAAACGGCAAAAAAACGGAAAAAAAACATATATAAAAAATCTTAAAAACCCGTTTCAAAAACAGCGGCTTGATGTGACTTATGGACCCTGGAATTCGGAGTGAAACCATCCCAAGTAGATTCATGTTCATCATTTTCGAGCAAGCTTCGCATAGCATCTTCTCCACCCATATGATCCAATCTCTCAGCACTGTCTTGCCCATTGTAGTGCCCCGGGTATGGATCAATTCCCAGCAACGTTAAGTTGGGCAGTGCCTCCAAAAGTGTCGCTGAAGTTTCACCTGCGAAAGTGCACTGATAGGTCGGGTTTGCTTGGCTTTCAAACCATGTTGCGGGAGGTTTTGTGGCTGGTGGAAGTTATACAAGGATTAACTATAGCCGTTTATTGACTGATTTTTTGCGCAAAATGCTGATGGAAATTACTGATCATTGGTCATGAGTCATAAATATCAACTCTATTTCTGTCGCTGCTCCGACCAAGACTTTGAGTTTCGACTTGGAGAGCTCCAACGGCCATGAAATATGCAGTTTGAACGGATTTTTTCCTAGACAAAAAGATACAACAAGCCTTGAGTGAGATGGTCTCCATTGGTCTCCGGTCTCGGGTCCTCACCTCTGTCAACACCAACCTCCACCATGAACGGTAAGGGCCCCTGAAGTTCCAAAATGTGTTTGAGTACCTCGCAAGCTCGGAGCACCATGGGACCACATTCAAACCGCCTTCCAAAGACGTATTGAAAATCATTGAAACAGATTGAAATTACATGACAAGTTCATCTAAAGTCTTGCGATCCAAAGAAGGAACAGCCAAACAGCCAAGTGCAGTGACACAATATTCCTTCCTCTAATTCTCCTTTCAACAGCACCTTCCCTGACATTGCATCATCTTCTTCATCTTCCATCAACCCCCCCCTCAAAAAAAAATGCGAGACAGTGCAATTTTCCATCAATTTTCCCCCTGTCTGTTCCACCTCCGCGGGACTCCGCGTGAAGAGGACGGGCTCCGGCACTACCGCGGGCACATGGCCGGCGGAAGCCAAGGCCACGGCATCCACCAGCCACGGCCAAGTCTGCGCCACGGGTGGGAGGAACAATGATTGGCTTTTGCCGCTATGAATTTGTTGAAAAAGAATGGCCAAAACTGACGCTTTCATGGCTTGTTGTTTGCATGTTGCCTACATTGTTTTACATCACGTTTGGTTAAGAAATCGAATTCGCTTGCTGATTGTTGTTCAGTGTCATTGGCTGAGGGAGACTTGGCCAGCCTGCATCCTTGCAATTCCGTAGAATGCACCTGACACTTCTGGTAGACAAAATGACGTAGTATGTCATGTCATATCATAGTATATCTAAGTATGTCTGGATGCGCAACAGCAAAACATTGCAAAAGACACATTGAACTGTTCCACCTCCAAGGATTGATGATGACATCGGACTGCCCTGACATAGAAGTTCCTGACGCCAATCCAACGCCAGTAGCTCTTCACTCACCTTCAAGGGACACTTGAATTGACATGGGAATACATGGGATGATTAAGAATACTGACAAAAACAATTAGGCAGTGCAGGTTGTCATCTCATCTCTGCCGACATTGAAACAGTAGAATCTGAAACATTCCGGCAGTATCAACATGACCTTACACGTCTTTTGTCACGCGCTCTCTCTAGTCCCAATGCATAGATGAGTTCCAACCTGGTTCATCCACACTAAGGCCACGCCAGCTGCACCCATCTGCTGATGACCTCCAAATTCCACGGTGCCATTCCTGCTAGTGTTTGAGATCACAAATTTTGGTACTGATGAAAGGTGGTGCAAAGCGAAACCAAACAAAAGCTAGGAATCCAAAAGCCACGATTATGATGAATCGGCATGGTTTTTGTTATGTCATTTTGTATCTCTTTATACACCAACTTCCTGTCTTACATGAGCATAGGCGGCATGAACAACTCATGGAGCAATTCTCCCAGTATGCCATATATGCCCATCCTTGTTTCTGAGACTTCATCTTGAAAACTTCTTCATTCGGATATCCATGCGAAGCTAACCGGCTAACCACCCCTTGCGTGTCAAAGCTGCTTCCGCGGCAGTGCCACGGCCCAGTTCGCAAACGCACGGAAGGCCGCCATCACGTTGCGGGCGGCAGCGTTGCGATGTGCGCAGTTGGGTTTGGGCCTTAGTCACTAAAGTCCAACCTCGTGACCTCCACCAAGACACAACTGTTGCAGTGCGGTCCTTCCAGGAAGAATCAATACATGCCTCCAATATACTGTACATATTGAAATCATGATGTTTAAGATCATTTTTGATATTAGTTATTGATTCTTTAACAAATTAGATCTTGAAACTGTAGGACCCTTTGCGCCTTGTTCAATGCAGACCTCCAAACCTCCAAACTTCGAAACGACTCTGAGGCCCCGGGCGCGAAGCCATGGCGCAGCTGCCGCAGCAGCGCGGCCGTGTGCTCCGCCGCCGTCAGGGCCACGCGCTGATGAGGAAAGCGCCGTGGGATCAAGGCACGGAACCAATCGCCCACCTCAAATTTCAAAAAAAATGTGAAGAAAATAAGGAAAATAAGGAAAGAAGTAAATATCAAGAATATATAATTAACTTAAGTATGTATTATACTGGGTGGCTTTTAAGGCTAGACTTTTTAGACTTTTTGTTTTTATTTTGTCTCCTAAATTAAATTATTAAAGCTTTTTAATTTTTAACTTAAACAATTTAAAATTTTATGTTATTAAATTAATTTATTTCAAAGACTTTAATTTAGACACACTTTTGAGACTTTTTTGTT
>DF242389.1:11423-58229 GCA_000507305.1 Breviolum minutum Mf 1.05b.01 | reverse complement strand
TTATCCTGCCACTCGCCTTCGCAGATTGAATCTGCTGGCCACATTTGGGGCATGCGTGGATGAAGCTGCGTGTGACAACACCACTTTGGACTCGAAACTGCCTGCCACAATGCCCGGCCGCTTTCACGTTTCCAGACTCCACCGTGCTGTAGATTGTTACATGGCAATATGGACATTTATATTCCAGCCGTTTCTTTGAACGTTCTGTGCCACTGCATACGCCCATGGCCAGATATTCGTGTCCATGGCTACATTTTTCTTCCTTGAATTCGAGGGGTTCAGTAGCTTGGGCATGTGGAAGCTGGACACGCTGGGGGTCCAACGTGGCAGGCCTTGGCATGCTGGGTTGGGCCGGTTGTCAGGACTGAGTTGAGATGCAAACGCAAGGCACTGCTGAGCGCAGTGTCCCCATTGCTATCAGAAAGCTCTAATACACTCTCCAATTTGCTGGGGGTTCGGCGGCATGGGCGGCAGCCCTTAAATAAAGAGAAGCCTAGCTAAACAACTTGTCAGCTTTCCTCTCCTCCACCACCCACATGAGGTCATAGCCAGCAGCCATCTGCTTGATTTGCGCGCCCATCGTTTTGAAGACCGCAAAATCTGAGGACATCTCTTTCCGAAGCTCTGGATATTGAACCTTCCTTAGTGAGGAATTGAGATTTGGCATGCTTCCCAAGCGTGCAACATCGTATTTGCGTGGCTCATAGCGAGATTCTGTGCTTGGCATGGTGGTGACTATGATCAGGTACGGCATAGTGGCATAGAAATCATCACCAATCTTTGGCATGTTTTCCCAAGGTCCGGTCCTATCTGCTTGTGTGCTAGCCAATGGGGTGCTATTGGCCAAATGCCTCGCAAGAAACTGCCAATTACATATATAACATAGTCCTTCACAACCACTCACTGGCTACGCCAAGACTCACTGCCACCTGGGTACCATCCTTTAGAACGGCACGATGTACCTGCGCCAATGATGCAGATGCAATGGGCTCAGACTCGATGCTCTGCAAATCACAGCTGCTATCCAAAGGTAGCGTTGGCCAAGAACCCAGAGACATGGACTCTTGCAACGCTTCCTAAACCAAAGAGACAGGAAAAGTTGGTGTGATGATTGTCAGGCGACTCTGTTGAGTCAAATGAAAGTGATGGTGCACTTGCAGAATATCAATCTACTGACCCTAGCAATAAAAAAAGTCTGGTTCAGTCATCGGCCCACCCAAGACAGCTGGAAAAAGTTCCCACACTGAATTTTAATCTGTCAAGATGCTGCCACCTCCTTGATAGATTTGTGCGGGGCATGATCTGTAAACTTCGCTAATGCATCTGTGTAGGGCTTTGGCACCCCACGTTCTCCGGTACCTCCTCTGATGGAAGCTATGAATTGTGCCGCCTTAACATACAAACCTCTGTGGGTGTTGGCCACCTTGACACATCGCTCCGCACCACGACGGTGACAATCTTGGAGGACCTTGTTGTACTCTGGTGTGTTCTCCTCGAGCTTGGAGAGGCTGTTTACATAGTCTTGCTTTTGCTCATTGAACTGCATCATTGTCACCTTATACAGCAAACCCTTCGGATAAGATGTGGCCTCTCTCTCTCTTTTTCCTGCATCAATCTAAGAGGATTAGCAAGTCAGCTAGGCTATTTCAGAAAAAAGGCAGGCATACTGGTATGAGTATAAACCCGGTTCACCTGGTACAATTTATCAAAAAAAAGCTAAGTGGCCATGCTTCTTGACATCCCCATCATCATATCTGGCGCTGGCATCACTGGCTCTGCTTCAACCCGGCGCCGTTTCGCAGCATCCGGCTGCGTCGAAGCCATGGCTCAACAACCAACTTGGAGGCCCCCAAAACACTTTCTCAGCTGACAAGCCCCTTGGCATCTTTCTCGCATCTTCAAAATCTTACCTTAAACTTTCAGGAGCACCTTTTTGGGGGGCAGCACTTTATTAAACGGAGCTTCAGAATTTTCACAATAAAAGTGGATCAACTCAGCGGATCCAAACTTTCTGCTTTGCAAAGGTTGGCTAAGTTACGAGTCATAACGAGTTCATGGATTCATGTTTGTATCACTCGCTGAAGCTGGATGCAGCGGAAAGTAATCACAAATTTGGAAGTGCACAAGTTTCCACCTGGTCCCCGGAAAACCAACCACACAAACACCAGTGCTATCCGATCCTCTTAATGGCAAATCCCTGTCGTGAGCGCACCTAGTGATTCTCCCACGGCAATGCTGCGGCAGGCCGTTCCCTCTATGATGCCACTTGCCGTATCGACGCCTCAGGCGGTCATTCTGGCAAAGGTTGTTTCCATTCCCTGCTACGATGCTGAGTCATGAGAGAACTGCTCAAGCCCCAAGTCGCGGGCGGATGGACAGATTCGGTGCACAGGAATGCGAGACCTATCCATGGCGCCATACACAACAAAGTAGGTGCACTTCCGGCCATACAAGCAACGCCGTCAGACGGGAAAGTGTTGAAGACATGTACAAACCAAGAACAGCAATCTATGATGATGTACATCCAAATTTCAAACAGTTTCATGCATGTGTGTAGGTCGGTGTGAATATCTTATTTGAATGTATAGATATTTGATATTTCAGAAATGTATTGTCAATGAGCCAGCCAATGAGCTCAAATACAAGCATCACTGAATCACATTGTAACTTCCATCTTCAGGTCTTTGACCCATCCCTTGGCCGCACCTTACATGCCACCGGTGCCAAGGCGTTGTCGTAGGCATTGAGATTCCACACGCGGATCACCGCCTTCACATCCAACCCACGAAAGGTTGGTGTAGAAATCATGTCGACCAACGCAGCGTGGTGCCTCCACCTCTGGGAGCTCTAAGTCCCAACCTTCAGCATGCAGAGCTGATAACACCTCAACGCAAAAACCAAACGGAGCGGTGAGGTCGTAAGAAAATCGCAAAGATTCAAGATGATGTACTGAAGTCGATTTATGTAATGCAGCATGATTCATTCTATGACAATGTGTTTCTTGATGCCAAGTAATTGCCAGATATCTAAACTCAACAGTGTAGAAATGCCTGTGAGAAGAACTGCATGGTACAAAACAATTGAGTATCATCTACCTGATGGACAACAATCTAGCAAATAGTTTTGAAGCAATGATGATTTCAGCTCCTCCAGATACGTCTCTGAAAGGACATCCCCAAAGCCAGCCTCAACTGCTGTATCGCCGGTTGCCTCATGAGACATGGCTCAAAAATGTTTGGATTTGCTTCACCCAACTATCGGAAAGTCAATCTTCTAGCTATAGCCTGATAAAGCAAAGACATCAAATAGCGTCAAACATTTTACCTAGAGAAAGAAGCAATCTCAATCTTGCATCCTGGTGCTCTGCCAAACAGCCTGGTATCAGTGTCATATCATCATATCATTGATATTTTGGCCATCTTCAAGTCCCAGAGAACCCGACTTCAGCGCTTTCACATGCCGCAGTGGCAGCACAACCTTGGTCAAATCCGGGAAGCTGGTGCCAGGATTTGTCCCTACTGTCCCAGCTGAGGTCCTCACGAACCGATGGTGCCTACCAGGTACGAAGCTCGGAAATCGATTGGGCGAGATGAATCATTCATATGGCCGTAAGGTTTTTTGAGATTCTTCCACATATTAGTTTTATGTTCCCGCGCTAGCACCCAAAGGGCTTCTAAAATGCATGCCTCGCTGAAGAAGGTTTCTCGAAGCATTCTGCGAGCATGGTCTTCGAGTTGGCAATATGCACGGACTCCTTGTTGTCACAGAGCAGCCCAAGGCGACAAGGATACACTTCGGCCAAGTAGGCATTGCTGCCGTTTCGATGAAGCTTTGCCTCAAAGCATGTGAGGACTAAGTCCAAGGCGAGCCAAGTTCGTAGCACTGGGCCTGGGAGGGCCACCCGTAAGGACCCCAGAGAGCCAGCAACAGTACCACCACCGTCAGCAGGACCATTACAAGAAGAAGAAGAAGAGAAAAAAAGTAGCAAAAGAAAAGTCACAGAAGGAATCAATACCAGTAGCACCATCAACTTTCTTGATGGCAAAACATGTAGCAACGCTGCCAAATCTCTTTAACTTTCTTGAGACCCGGACGCAATCACCAAGGCCTTTTCTCGAAAGACCTGTTGTCCAGCCTTCAGTCCAAGTAGAAACAGCCAAGCACCCAACTGCCTCCAAACAATGGGGCCTTGAAGGCAATGTTGGCCACAGCAGCAGCACCTCCTACCCACAGGTCTACCAGCACTTGAATCAAGCTGAATCTGGTTACAGTGAAGATAAGTGAAAACGATGAAGTGATACTCATATACACAGCTTCTGCTGGGCTTGAAGGGCAGTTGCACATGTCCAGACCATCCCTCTCCTAGTTCTGGCAGATCTTCTATCGACACACCCTCCGTGTTATCCTGAAAAGCGCTATCAGAGAAGACGGTCAAAGCTCCAGGTGTCAATTTGAATCTTTACCAAGTCTCTGGCCAGTAACCTGGTGACGACCCCCATTTGGCTACCAAAGAGTTGCTATGACCAGTGTTCACGATTGCCAGCTATTGTGTCTATGCAGCGTTTCTAGTTTCGCAGGTGGTGCAAAATGATAGGGCCCATCACCTCCGACTTTAAAATGGTTGTATGCTTCATATACTGTATTGGGACATTGCTGTTAGAGTGTCGTTGCCGTAGCAGCTGGCAGATAGATCATCAGCCTAGTTCCTACAATCTGCTATGCTTAAAACTGCAGAGACATCAAACATTTGCATGGCACTGACGTCGATCAAATCCAGTGTCACAAGGCGTTCCTGTGAGCCCACCACTTTTTCCTTTCCGAATGACTGTCACGTGGCCACGAGGTTGTTGAGACATGGAGGCCCAGGACCACAACATGAAACTATCTGGAGGGTGCTGAATTTATGAGTTGATCAATACCTCACTCCGTGGGCCTCCCGCAAGAGTTGAGACCAGACATGGGGGCTTTGCCTTTGCTGGATCACGGTCCGGCGAAGTGTGCAGCTTGCTGCGCCCCATGGAAAAATTGGCCGTGGCGAAGGCACGCGATGCCACGACTCAAAGTTCAGTAGCCCAAGATCTTCCCAAGCGGCAAGCAAGAGCTTGGAGATCCTTCGGTCCGAAAAAACCAACAGAAACTTGGTAGACCAAGTGCTGACACCCACCCAAGCCTCAAGAATCAGCCAAACATGTTCACTCCCTCTCTCTAGCGGGCATGGCTACCGTCTTGAGACCCCCGCACACAACATGTTCACTGTGGGCACACGTCCTGAAAGGCTGTGACCATTCTGCGCATGCTGCATGGTGTGCGCTGCGGCAAAATCCACTGTGCTGAAGATGTCCTGACCGGTCAAGATGTCGATTGCTGCAAAAATGCACATGATTTCCATGCTTCAATGCACAGGGCTGCACCTCCACAGTCTCTGCTCGACGTATCCGCAGCACGGAGCCATCACATCTGTACAAGTACCTGGGCAGAGACGATATGTAATTATCATTTGCCTTTATCCACAGCCCAGGGAATTATCATCACGTCTTCAGAACAACTGATATGCACTGCATTTAAATAGGAATAATAATGATTCATCATGTCAACAAATTTGGCACGGTAACAATCAAAAGCGATCAAGTGGCTCGGCTGAACGTGGCTTCCCATTGTAGTTGAAGCCCATGGAATGACCATGGGCACCACTGTCATGGATCACCGCCACATCACCAGGCCGAGGATCAGCATTGAGGCTACGATCTACGGCGAACTTGTCGTTGTTCTCGCACAGGCCTGGTGTTTTACTGAGTCCATGGGACGGATGGCAAATTACGCTTGCAATTGAGTTGTGTGCCACAAGGGACCATGAGAGCAAGTCATAAGAACGTGCAAAAAACGTCCAAAAACAATAACATTGGAAGTTTCTGGAACTTTTTCCAATGGGGCTTTCCAAAGGTCCTCAGAAGGCTTTTCATCTCAACTTTCAACCAGCTAGGGATAACCAGCCTCCGACCACATCGTAGATACCTGTCTTTGTAATTAGGTCCTTGCTGTTGTCTGGCATGTCTTTCTTGCGATCCGGTAGCTCCGGCATTTGCTCGCTGTTGGGAATAATGGTGATGTGATGGTAGGCACCGTACATGCCAGGCCGCATCAGGTTTGCCATACAAGCGTCCAGACCCACCTCAGCTGGAAAATGACATGGCAAGCCCGACCGAACCCAAAGTGACGTGCTTCCTTGCACACCTTGCCGACAATCCCATCTGCAACTTCAACACCCCTTCTTGCAGACGTGATACATAATTCTTGTAAATCTTTTTCCGGTGCGTCACCCGGCTCACTAGCATGCCTGCAGGCCCTGTGATGTAGCGACCGCACTCCGTAACGATACGCAGCTTCAGCCCCTTAGACTCAATCATCTCCTGATAGATCTTGTGAATCCCAGAACCGACGGCCTGGTGGAAAACTGTGGCGGTCAGGCATGCTGTAGGGAGAACAAACCCACAAAAGTGTCCTGTCCAAGATAAGAATGATCCAATAATCCATGAATATTCGAATGATTGGACACTTGGCACACCGAACATGGACCTTTGGCTTCCTGGCTTCAAGCACCATCCCAGCATGTCCCCGCCTGCACATCAATCACTTTCTCCTCAGGACGATAAGGGATTCCAAAGCCACCTCCTAGGTTCACCAGCTCAATGGTGACGCCAACTTTCTCCTTGATGACCAAAACCAGATTGAAGAGCATACGAGCTGTCTCCAACAACTCTTCGGGCTTCAAACCTTGGATCTTAGATAGCAAGCAGAATCATCACGATAAGGGGGTGGTGAGGAGAAGAGGATTCCTTAGTGCCTTAGTGTCAGTTATTGAAGGTTTCAAGTTTACACCACATGAATTCAACCATTGGGGATGCCATTGCCATGACCTGTGGCTGGTGTGCGGCTTGGCTACAGTTCGAGACCACCATGGCATGAAGGCCAAAACGCTTGACACCCAGCTCCTTGCAACGACGATAGCCCTCTAAGAGCTGCTCCGTAGTCGTACCAAACTTGGCCTCCTTGGGATCTCCAATCAGCACCTGAGACGTACCAGTCTGGACAGCTCCAAGCCCCCCCGCGGAATGGATATGCAGAATCGATACATCATTAACTCAAGGCACATCTTCTACGTACTTACCGTACATCTTTAGAGTACTGAACCTTGAAAAAAGTATCTAGAGTAACCTCTCTCTCCCAGCAATTCAGGTAACAATGTGTTTCAAATGCTCCAAGTGACATTTCCTGTCCGACTGGGACCTGGGTTGAACCTGAAACTCACTAGCTCTGGAAGCCCGTCGGCGTGCAAGAAATCGATGTGAGAGATGTCATCCAAGTTCACCAGGGCACCCAACTCTTTGGCCTTCCTTAGGTGTCGATGTGGAAAGGTTGCTGTGATCGGCATTGTTTCTTCTTATATATCCTGACCGTAGTATAAATACCTGGTACCTTGTCTTGTGTGTTTACTACCTTTTCTTGGTAGCTACCTAAACATTCCAGTAAACTCATGTTTCATCAGCAATTTGGCTCCAGATGTGAAAAACAAATCTGCTCACCAAGTTGCTGGTACTCCTTGAGGGGGGTATTGTTGCCTGAACATCCATTCACAACATCTTCATTACGACCCCCTGCTGCACCCTTTGAAAACTGTCTTGGTATGGCAGCTGACTTCAACATTGCATCATTCTACACCCACAATGAGCTGCTGATTTGGCCAAATGCTTTCATCAGATTTCTCCCTGCTTCAGGATGCTTGCGACATCTTGGAATTTTGAACCCTGAGGATCTCATCCCAATTTGCTTTTGACAAGATGCTAGTGAACATAATCTCCTCACCAATCAGCCCCATCCGTTCTGACAAAACCAGTTCGGTGTAGCTGGAGCAGTCAGCACCACAGCCTAGCAGAAAAGTAGGCAACCATGAGAAACCGAAGCATGGTCATAAGATTGTCGACACTTGCTTCTAGCCGTTTTCATGTCGTGCAGTAGTACATGCACCCTGCCTTCCTCTTTGAGGATTTGCATGATGTGCGGATTAGGGGTCGCCTTCACTGCAAAATGATTCTTGTATCCCGGGCACCAGCTGAAGGCTTTGTTCAAGCCCCTGACGGTGTTCCGAATGGTCTCCTCATGGTACAAATGGAAGGGCGTGGGAAATTGCTTGGCCAAATCCAGGACTTGCGCATTGGTATATGGAAAGTCCGCAATCTTCGGCATGGCGGATCTCTCCAACTCCCCCCTAACATCAAAATGGTACTTCTGGGTCCAGCTGAGCCAAAAGCCAGCGATGGGGGAGTAGCATCTGCTTGTTTTTATTATGTCTTCTGCCCAAGTGCCAGCACCTAAAAAAGAAGGAATTCCAAGTTTGATGCACTTTTCCATCTGCATCGCACAGTGACTCCATGTGTCAAATGGACAAGGGCTCTCCTTGTTAGAGATCCCTTCCCTGGAGTTTGCAAACACAACCTTTCCCTTCATTGCAATGGAAACGTACCTCTACCTCTACCAGACTGGATTCCTAGGTCCTAGGCACGTCTTTGTTGGGGGAGGTCTCTGACTAGCTGTCTACTTCTGCTTGCGCTTCCCGGTTGGCCGAAGCAAATCAATGAGGCATTTCACCTCAGTGCTGCATAGTCCTTTTCCAGAGACAGGTTCCTACTAAATAAATACTGACATTTCATCTCTTTTCTAAATTTTGCATCTTGTGGAAGCATTGGAAGCATCAACAAACAAATGAGAAATGTCGGTTGCAGAAGTGGAAAGGATGGATTGCTGTGCGTGTGAAGTGGATGTCTATTTTGCTGACAAGCTTCCAACCACAGTGGCGATATGATTGCCAATGGCACCTTGTAGAATTCATTCATTAAGACGATCAACCGCGACTAGAAGAGCAAACCTGGTCACCGTGCCTACCCTCCAAACAGTCAAAACATATGAGAAAAATTTGCTGACAAGTCGCTGCAGTCACAGCTGCACCTGTGCAATCTGGGCATTTAATAACGGAAAGCAAAATCTTGAATGACATCCCTTTATCTGTGATCAGATGCAAGCCTGAGAAGAAGGTAGCGCAGAGTTCATCTCCTCGTTTCATGTATCTCCATCTCCTTATGTAGTCAACAAGGACGACTTCTCCGTGAGACCTTCGATTCTAGATCAAACATGTTCACTGAGTTGCGGGCAGACAAAGGCATGATATGGATATCAAGGAGCATAACAGCAACGCCGGGATGCGGTTGGCCGCAGCAGATCCACCACTCTCCTAGGTGTCATGCTCATGATCATTTGAGTTTGGAAGCTGATTCCAGAGTTTTCAGAAAAAAATAATGGGTAAAACTGTAAAACAAAGAGAAGTGTCTCTTTCATCACCAGGGTTGGCGGCTTGTACTGGCTTTGAATGGCTGAATGCGGCAAGGTGGGAAGATGTGCACAGCTAGGCTTTGAAATACATGGTTGCGGTTGCATTCTGTTACCTGCAGCTGAGAGGCTGGTGCAAACCACCTCGATAGTAGTTGTTCTTTTCTTCAAATGCAACTGCAAACAAATATGTAAAGTGCATTAAGCCTATACTATACGATATGTTGCATTCTTGATACCATGCAAGGAACAAGCACATGTTCTGTCATCATGCAGGTTGAAAGCTGGAAGAACAGAAAGAAGGCGGCCATCCCGGTCTTCAATCGCAGCGACCAAGAAAGAAAATGACAGCGATCTACAAACACCATCCGAGATCATGGAGTCGCCATATGGAGTTGCTGTATCTTCGCGCCACTCAGTTTGCCTTTGGACCAGGTTGCACGCTGCCTCCCAACCAACTGGCCAAGAACAAAGGCATGTGAAGTCGACAGATTGCAGGTCCCGAACACATTTCCATGTTCTACTGCATAGCTCTGGCAGCTTTGAAAGCTTTCCTTGTGGCGCTGACTCTCACATCCCACGCAAAACCAACCTTCTCAAGCCGATGCTTCTTTTCTGGCAGCAGCTTGCCCCCCCTCTTTGCCGTACGTTGACTGCTGACCCACACGCCAAGAGCAAATCCACCTGCGGTCTTGTACTGATATGGCACCAGCACATGTCCATGCTCTGCTTTGTAGGCTTGCAAGCTTTGAAAGCTTTCTTCCCAGGGCTGAATCACATCCCACACAAATCCGACCATGTCAAGCTGATGCTTCTTTTCTGGCAGCAGCTTGCCCTTCTTCTCTGCCGTTCGTTGACTGCAAACCCACACTCCAAGAGCAAATCCACCTGCGGTCTTGTAGTGATATGGTACCAGCACATTTCCATGCTCTGCTTTGTAGTGCTGCAGGTGTTGAAGGGCAAACTCCCACATGTGAGCTCGCACATCCCAAACAAATCCAAGTTCCTCAAGTTGTTGCTTGTGCTCGCCACGCAATTTGCCATGTTTTGCTGCAGCACGCTGACGTTGAACCCACTCTCCCAATCTGAACCCGTTAGCGGCTACTTCTCTTCTTTCAACCTTCACATGCCCATTCTCGGTTTTGTAGGCTGCCAAGGCTTGGAATCCCCTCTCCCACTCAACAGGACCGGAATGAATCTGACCTAAGACACGAGGAAACACGCAGACTCGCAAAATGCGGGCGGCATCATCCAGCACCTCTGCTTCGGGATCTACACCAGCCCTGCCCAAAACCCCGACTCGGCGATTACTTGTCACGTCTGATGATGATGTTTCGAGGGATGACTGAAACTTGGAGTCTGCAAGAGCGAGCTCTCCTAACAAACGACCAAGCTCTTCATCTTCAACCATTGTGCCATTGGCCTGTTGCACCACTGGTGGTGCAATGACCAACGCATCCACCTTCTCTGAATGATTTCGAAGAACTCTTCCCACACACTGCTGAAGTCGAACCCCACGTCTTGGTGCAACAAAAAGGCAAGTGTCGGCTATGGGTAGGTCCACCCCTTCACTCAAGACATCCACGGTAACAAGAACCCTGATGCCTCCATGCATCTCACTTCTCTGAAAGCTCTTCAAGATATCCTTGCGTTGCACTCTTGACGTGAAACCGTTGTAATGGTCTGCGGGGATGCCAGCTGCACACAACATCTTGGTAAAGTATTTTGCCTCACAAACAGTATTGCAAAAGGCCAGAATCTTTCGCGAGAACGGCAAGTTTTGGATGATTTCGATCAATCCAGGCCTTGGATCTCCTTCAGATAAAACCGGCACCATGACTGCATAATCCTTGATGATACCTGCAGTTATAGCACATCTCAAGTTAAAATCGAAGTCCGGCTTGTTCTTCAGAAGGGTTGCTGTGAAAAAGATCCGCTTTGGAGCCTTGAGGCTCAATACTTGCTGAGCATGGATGCCCAAGGTGCTGGTGTCAACGTCACTGCCTGGCTGAGGTTCATAATGGTGCGCTTCGTCCAATATCAACAAATCAAAGGTCACATTGGACAACTGCCACGCTGAATTGCGAACACAAACAAAGATATCTGCAGTGAAATCTGCAGGCCATCCAGTTCCAACCCTGGCAATCTGAGAAGGTAGCATCTCCTGCAGCAGTTGCGCCAGTTGCTCCATCAAGTCCAGCTTGGGCACAATGATGCACGAGCGTCGGCCAGACCCCAAGGAAGCCAAAAGATCCGCCATCACCAAACTTTTCCCGGATCCAGTGGCCATTTGCACAAAGAAATCCCTTTCCCCTTTGTTTTTCAAGAACTTACGACACTTTTTGAGGCACTCCACTTGATGCGGCCAGCGCTCCAAGGTCTGTTTTGGCACCTTTGCTGCCTCCTCCTCCTGTTGAGCCATGCGTGCCCGTTCACGCCATTCCTCAATCTCCTCGGGCGCATATGGACGGTGCACTGCCTCGCTCCACTGCCATTGTTGAGGCAATGTGGTGTTGCAGTTCGTGGCAACAATCAGTTGTTGCACGTGTTTCTTCAGAGGCGAACCCTTGGCTTCCACCATAAAATGAAAATTCGTCAAACGATTCAAAGGCACTGCATTCCCTCCATAATAGTCTTTAGCTTGCACCGCCACTGTCAAATTCAAGGACAACGAATCGATCCCTTTATCTTCCAATGGTAAAGACAGCTGTTCCTTCAACTTGATTGGCAGCAAACTCCAGGGCACAGTGCCCAAATCCAAGGCCGAAATCAGCTCCAACTCGCGGCCGGATGGCAGGTTGCCAGCAGCAATGGCGTCCAAACACTTCTTCCGCACAGCTGCGTGGATGTGGTTCACATCCGAATCACTCAGTAGTTGCTTTGGCACATTGATGTCCCTGGAAGAATGGCGGCAGCAGATTTTAGAAAGCCTTCTTTCCGGTGCCCTTTGCCACGTGATAATCCGGTTCCTTTGTGGCCACCTTTGACTCATAGCTGTGCTATTCATTTGTCTCACAAAGCATGGCAACAACACCAGCAAAGCTGCAAAACAGCGCTTGTGTTGCCTCCTTTGGAGGTTTGGTGCCATCACCGATGACGTCAGCTTGAGGTGCAGAGAAACAGCTGCTCTTATTTTCATGGAGTTGGACGTGTATCATGCTTAATTATCACCCTTTCATAAACCTCCGTATGTATACAGTGGTTGGTCTCAACCAGTTCCTTTTGCAAGGTCTCCCATTTTTTCAGCTGCTGGTTAGAAAGATTGAAGCATACATATACATAGTAAGACTTTTGAGCCGCAGTTCTAACAACAGTGATCGCTAGTTGTGCCAGGAAACAGGACCAAGCCGAAGAAGCTGAAGAGGAGAAGTGCAAGAAGAAAGCCGCTAACAGCACAAGCTATAACGGCATGGGCATGGGACATCTGTGTGGATACTGTCTCCTAACTGCTAGCCAAAATCCGTGTAGAATGTTGTTGGAAGCTTGATGCATGTACTTTCTTCTGAGGCTACCAATGATGTATATAAAGTCATCAGGTAGAACAACATGAATCTCTGCAATAACTGAAGCATTGAATTCAATGTGTCGTTTCGTCTCTTTTGGAGGCTAAAGGCCGCATATTACGCATGCAATGCCCGACACACCCTTCAGTACGCTGACACTGCAGTAATGTTAGCCTTCACTCCTGAAAACGCTGCCCTTATGCTGTGTCCAAATTTTCTATCCACTGCCTGCCCTCGGTCTGATACAAAGCGATTCTCGAAAATGATTTTAAACTCAGGATGCCAGCTGAACGCAAACGGCCGCCAGCTTGGATGGCCTCCCTTTACTTAATCCGTTTGAAGAGGTAAAAACAATCTTCACGTAGCAGCTTGAAACCTCTACTGCCCTTGGGTTTCACCTTACTCACTTCCACTTGTTGCAAAGTGATCTTTCCAGCGGTCGTCATGAAGCATGACTCTAAGTCTTTGGTTTCCAGCTTCTTACTTTCCATGTTGTAGACACCAACCAAGCTGAAGCGCTTGTCCAATGCGACCGTGCGCGCATCAAAATGAGCATCTGAGACCAAGAAATAGCCACCAACGCGCAGATATCGTGTGCATGGTTTGGAAACAATACCAGCACTCATTGAAATCAACAAATCGAAAGCCTGGCTCGGTAGTTTCAAATGCTCAAAGTCAGTGAGGCAAATTTTCAGTTTTGGCTCCGTTGGGTATGATTTGTTCGCGGTGACCCAAGCAAGCACCGCAGAATCTTCGAAGAATGGAGCCACTTTTTGGTTGTAATCCACGTAAGTCACATCCGGAAAAACCAAGGAGGCCTGTAAGTGCCAATGACTGCCAGGGTACAAAATTCGGCGAGCTTTGGCTATCTTCTGCACTTGCTTGAAAAGGGGAAGATGAAAGTCATCCAATCCTTTGTAGACCTTCAGTAGTTTGGTCAAACATCCTGATGACAATTTCTTCACATCCTTCGCTGGTCTCTTCAATCTCTTCTTGACCGCTGACCGTCCGGCCGGTTTTGCACGCGCTGCCATGACAGAATGTCTGAAATGAAAGAGCTGATGCGTTGTGCACCTGAAGGACAAAAAACAGGCCTGAAAGAAAACTGCACATTCCGAAGTATGGGGTCCATGCATGAAATAAGTTTGCATTCCAAACCATGATGAAATTTCTATGTTTTGACACCCTGAATCATTACTTCTGTTGCTGGTTCATGCTTGATAATGATTCGCTCAATCAAGCTATCTGAGCTGCGGCAAGGGCTGACAAAATGATTATGGAGATGCTTACTGTATCACAGGCACCAAGAAGGCAGGAACCAGAAAACCTCACAACATCATACAACATCCATTGATTGCAAAAAATCCCAAACATGTTCCACTGCCCTTGTGGAAGATAGGCTGCTGCAGCTCACACACCAACTTTTGTCACCCTCACAGTGTCACTCCATAGGCAATCAGAACAGATCTTCGTCAGCTGCGACGGAATGCAATACCCAACCTGCAGGAAAGATGCAATACCATCTTAATCATAATAGGATTCGGACAGAACTGGCAACAGCTTCAAAAGGAAACAGCCTCTTTTCTACAGTATATGATCCGGCACATCTTCACACTGTATCCAGTTCTCAAGTCTTCAAGACTCATGAACCCACTCTAAGCCATGCCAACCACTGCTGCCAAGGCGACAATCAGAGCGAGCTTCAAGAAGATGAAGCAGAATGCCAAGATTTCCAACACTCCTCACAATATCGACCTTGGTGGGGCAGCAACTGCCAAAGTACTGGCGTGCATACTGCTAAGGGAAGGTAACCGGTGACCGACGGTGCTGTTGGTCCCGCAGGAACCCAGCACCGCCTTTTTGTTTCCCAAGACTTCTGGCCACAGTCTACTCTGGTATTGAAGGGTTGCTCTCAGCTGCTGACAATCTGCGAACTGTCCAGTGCCAAGACGACCACCGCTTGAAATCACGGCCTGTAAATCCCATCAAGCGCTTTCAGCATCTTTCGCCACTATGAAGACACCTTTGAAAATGCAGCTTGTTGTGGATTTGCTGCGTCATGTGTTTTCATCCAGTTTTTGTGTGCAAACAATTGACGCCTTGCACTGCTCACAGCCTCAATTAGGCAACGGCGAAACATGATTCAAGGCTCGCAATGCATGGCAAAACCATCAACGCAACAATCATCCGAGGCCAAGCACAGAAGGAATTCGTACCAGAAGAAGGGTCAGCTTCCTGGGTGCCGCGGGCACGGATAGGGTTTACAGAATGCCCACATGCTACAGAATGTTCCCCACTCTTAATACAAATTGTGGTGAATGTGGTTGAGATCAACCTCTTGTCAAACCCACTTTCGGACTTGGCATCAGCCATCCCCCGCCTCTTCTGGCTCACCACGCACCTTAGACTGACTCGTCAGCTGCAGCAGAAGCATGGCCCATTTCTGAGGCGGTGACAATGGAACAAAGACGATCCTCAGTATGCAGGGGGGCTGGCAATTCGTTCCACCAGGTCAAGAGACAATCAGCCGTTTGCAATGATTCGGTCATCAAAGTGGCAAGAAAAGCTATCTTTGAAGTTTGAACGTTTGTTTCGACAGGATCAAAAAATTGTTCTGTCACTCTCTACACTTGAAAAACTGTACCAAGTTGAGGCCTGCACAGTGAAAGATGCAATGGTAGATTTCTCAGGAATAGACCTTCCACATGAGGCAATCACTCCAAAACCACTTCCAAAACCCAACCTCCAAAATCACCCAAAAGTCCCAACGGATTCAAGTCTCAGCTTCCCAACTTGGGCCCTGTGAAACTGGACCTGCCCAAATTTTTAGCGCTGGACAAACGGAATCTTTTGAAGGCAGGGAGGTGTCAACTGCGAGGATGGTCCCTATCGATTTTTTTGTTGCTCCTTCTTCAGGTTCTAGCTCCCCATGTTGGGGAAGTTCTAGCCTACTCAGCATGGCTACACTGTCCCGGACTTTATCACAAGAAGTCCAAAGGCTATCTAACTAAGCTGTCCAGCGCCCCTTGCCAGCAGTGTTCTTCACTGCGGCTGCTGGGCGACACCTGAGCAAAGGAAACATCAGCATCGCATCTAGAACGACTTGCCACCACCAAACAAATATCACCCATTGCCCCCAAGATCAAGGCTCGCCCACCGCTTGAGCTTGTGCCACTAACCTTGAAACATGCTGATCATCCATTGATAGCAAAGCATTGCATTTGTTGGGTTTGAAGCTGAATTAATTCAAAGCCAGGGATTCAAAAGATCAAAAGTGTCAACGCCAAGAAGCTGCTCTACTGGTTGCCGGAAGGCTCGCCAAACACAAGCCCAGCCGCGGTTTAACCTCAGCAACACCAGCACCCTGCGTTTCATCGGCGAGAAACACAAAGAAAATGTAGTGTATGCCTAGGTCTCTGACACAGTCCCTGCTCTCTGTTCATCCACATCTGCTGGCAAAGAGGCCTTATTCTGTGTTGGTTTTCGAGGCTTTTTATCCTCTGAATGAGCATAATGAGTTACATTAATGGAAAGAATATGAAAGAGTTAAGCTTCTTAGTGTCATAGATAGTGGCAAAATCATGCAAAATCTACAGGTTTCAACTCCAGTTCATAGTAGCATGACCACTCTTGTCGTAGGTCTCCGTGCCACAGCTCGGAAGTCCTTTTCACATGCCTCGAAGGGCCGGCCCGAGCCACCCAGCAAGGCAGCAGGGAGGCAACGCCTCAAGTCAGTCCAGGAACTAGCAATGGCTTAGAATGAAAAATCTGTGGATGTTCTTGGCCCAGGGACATTGTGAACCCTTATCTAGCATTGTCTTCACATGTACTTCAAAATGCTACACTGCTTTTGGTTTCATAAGTTTGTGCAAAGTTCATTCTCTGCTGGTTCATGGTTCATGCACTCCACAGTCTGTGCAGCCAATGCGCTTGCCACCCTATGGGCATCGTTGTTTTGAATCCGAATCAAAAATTAGTGGTGAGGCGATGCCTGCCTCACCATGTCTAACTCAACGTCACACGGCGCATCACCTGGCTGATTTATCTGACTCCACATAACCTGGCACTCTTATTCTAACCTTCTCTTGTCTTGTTTAGTCCTCTCCAACGAAGCATGGCTCCCACATGAATAGTTTCCTCTCGGAGGGTTAGTATCTGACCGCATCTTCCAGCCGAAAGGTATCATTTCTTCAACATCTGCATGCTCTGTTTCGGTGTGTTTGGGATTGTCCCTACCTTCCTCGTTGACCTTGCGCTTGGAATTCAACTTCTCTCGGCCGTCCAGCTCAGCCTGCCGAGCTTGCTGGCTTTGACTCTGACCGGAAGCAATGAGGTTGATATATGGTGACGGTTGATGTATGATTTGGTGTGTCGTCTTCAATAAGTCTTCAATAATATTGAAACATATCATCAATATACTGAAGGCTGTAAGGCAAGTTCTCGTAAAGATGGAAGACTTTCAATCTATTTTATATGAGGCAACTGGCTTGTGTGACCATTTCCAAGTTTATTGTGGCAGCTACATCAGCCTGGCGACAACACCTCGCCAAGGCGGTAACATGCTCAGCGCATTCGGAAGCTGCCAAGCGTTGCTGCACACCCCAGGCCCAGCAGTCCGACATGGGCGGATCTCAAGGTCAAAGTGTCGGGTTTGCGCTGCTAGGTATTCACTCCTGTTCTGCACGATTACTGAAACGGTGGCATCCAAACATTGGCTTTGTCGGCTTTTGTCGGACATTGGCGCGGACCATGTCATATCACTTGAGAGATGACTTTACCAAAGTCACACAGAAGTCTGTTTTTCCTGTGGTTTGGCAGTGAGAGGCCATGAACCATCTGCATTCCCTTCTGCAAGGGTCTGCATGCATGCAATGTTTTGTGCTTGCAACTGTTTCGTACAAAAAATGTATCTACAAAATACATCGAAATGGAAAATGGAGTCACTGCTGGATGGCCGGAAGGTGCCACAGGATGGACCCAAAAAAAATGCGCCTCGCTCCGGTGCCCGGTCCTAAGTACAGAAAGTAAACTCATGCACTTCTGTGCATGAGTAGGGCCTAGGGCCTCATCGCTTGTAAGGTTGGAAGCTTGGCATTAGGGTATATACACACCTCTCTTCAACTCAGCAATGTTTTCTGCTTCGTTTTTGTATCCTAGGAAGCCCAAGCTGGTGGGGTGGGTCCATCAGCATGAACCGCTGAGGGCTGCCCCAGCTGTACAGAGCCAGCTATGGTGCTAGAGAGACCGAGCCCTCGCGTTTGCGAGTCGACCCAGAATCCGTGAAGAGTCCAGACACTGACGACACAGCTGCCGGCAAACTTGTGGCCAAATGGCAGCTCCACATCAGAGCCCAGAACAACAAGACTGTAACTAGGAAAAACATCTATCTAATTGACACATCAACCACATCAAGAGAGCCTATCAAACATGTCAGGTTGCCCTCCTTCAGGAGAAGGTAATGACATATGCTGGATATGCAGCTCCCGGGGATTGTGTAACCTTGGTAGCTTCAAGGTAAGAAACCTGATTTGGCATAGCACGGCAGCTGGAAATTGTTGAGAGCTATGAGTCCCCAGCAAAAATCTCAGGGTTGGAAAGGCTGTCCACAGAAGCATTGTACCTCAACCACTGGACCAATTGAGTGGGGGAAAAAAAAAAGCTCATGACTATCCTCGACCATCCTGGCCTGTGGCGACCTTGGCGAAATGGCAGCACCCCCTTGTGCTCTGGATCACCAAGGCAAACGAAGCCATTCATCAAGAGGCAAAGCCTCACACAAAATCGGTAATGCAAGAACAGCTGTAGAGCATCCTGGCGACCATGTAGCTAAAAGGCAAGAGAATATTGACAAATTGACATACAGAAACGAAACGAAACCCAGCCCCATCTCATTCTAGCTTAGCAGCAAGATTTGTCGACTTCCATCCATGCCAGGGCTACAAAAGCCACCGTCATAGACATACCTAAAAGGAAACACCCATGGCCATTTTTGAACTTTGCAAATCTCCACATTTTGTGGAGCAAATCTGGAAAATCGAAAGACTTCCAGCCAGGGAGCTTCGCATCGCGCGCAAAATAGGTGCCAGAGCCCCACAAGGCATTTCCTCGTGTGCCCGACATCAAGGGCTGGAATCCTCGGTTTTGGGAATCCTGAATGTCACAGGTTTTGCTGTTGGTGGAATTTTTGGCAATGTGATACGAAATGGCAATTCATCCAGGCAGCCAGAGATTGGATTGGAGACAATGGATTCCTCAGTTGCACAAGTATCAGACATTTTTTGGACAATGCACTGAGTGCCTGTTCTTTCATGGGAGAGAGGGCATGCGGCAAAGCAGCTACAGCGCTGGAACCGTGAAACGCCCAACGTGTGTGGAGGCCTGGCACGAAGGATACCTCAGAACGCAGAACAGCTTGCCCGCCCCCGGCCGTTGCTTAGTGAGGAAATGAGTTCCAAGTTGAATTAAGGTGCGTTCCATGCCTTTGATTGTGATTCCCTGCTCAGCACCGGTACAAAATATGGATGTACATGGGCATATGTACGCATGCAGTTGTGTATCTCTGATTTCATGTAGTGTAGTTCAAAAAATGTGTCACTTGGTAGTTTGATATAATAAATTGCTTGTTTATTCTTGTTAATTTATCAAATACCTTATTGTAAAAGTATGTAGCATATCAGTACAAAAGGTACATATCTTCGCGCGTTCACAGGCTCATGTAGCAAAAGCGGGTTCAAGGAACTTCCCAAATTCACTGACCTCAATCCTGCCAAGGAACACCCTGATTTTCTATCCCCCTCTGCAAAGCCTGCGTACAATCCGAGCTGGTTGAGAAAACAATTAGATGCGGTAACTGCCCAGCCTTGTAATATGGTTCTGCGCTGCCATCTTCTTGCATTCCATTCTCCACACGCTCAATCTTCAAAATCGAAATGTACTGCCACATGCCAGGGTTCATGTCCTAACAGATCATGTAGCAGTAGAATCTTCAATGGATGGCAATATTATTGGCTCGGCAACTACGCACACTGAGACATTTGCGACATTTGGCACTGCACTTTTGCTCTACAGCGATCTTTTTCCTTGAAAAGCCACCGCCACATTTGGGCGCGTACTTAGCCTACTGATCTATGTACAGCAAAAGGGAACTCCTGTGAACTCAGATGTGGCTCCAGATTCCGTCAAGAGTACAGCGAGGTCCTTCGGTAGAACAGCACAGCAGCAAGGGGGCTCATGTGACAACAGTAACACACGGTAATATATTATATTAATGCAAAATGCACCATCAGAGGTACTGTAGGTACTGATAATATTGCATTGATAGTAAGCTATAGTAGGTCTCCGAATCCAGTGAAGACTGTCAAGTCGAGTCCTTGTTTCCCTCAATGGCCAAAATGTCTAGTGCCGTGAGGCCATCACAGCCCTTCACATGCACATCAGCCCGCATGCTCAAGAGAAGCCGTAGCAGCATGGCATGGCCTCGTTCGGCCGCCACATGCAGCGGCACTGCTCCGTCCAAAGAACTGCAGTTCACATCAGCACGTTGCTCAAGTAGCAACTTGGCAACCTCTACATGACCCTCTCGCACTGCAAAGACCAGTGGAGTATGCCCAAATTGGTCAGCAGCATTGACTTCAGCCTTGGCATTCAAGAGGCCTTCGGCTGGTCCAGGTACACTTTGAAAGGCGGCAAAATGCAAGGCCGTCTTGCCATCATGGCAGCTACAGTTGGCATCTGCCAATCTCGCTAGCAAAAGTTCGCAGCACTGCTGTTGACCCTTTGCAGCAGCACAGTGCAAGGCAAGGGCACCAGCACTGTTGGGCATATGCACATCCGCCTTGGCATCCAGCAACACCTGCAGGAGCAGATGCAAAGTCATACTGCACAATGGATGGTGATCTGACAATCGCAAAAGTGAGGATGAGGATGATGAAAAAAAATACATTGAATAAATCATGATAAATCACAAGAACGGCAACAATTCAACGATGGAGATAGTGACAAAATCGTATAGAAAATGATCATGGCATTGAAAATGCAACTATAAAGCTAATTTTACACCGGAGTGGTAGCTAAATGAAAAATAAAGGCTTCAATGATAAACAATACAGAAACACATGTTGCCTGCAACATCTGCAAATGTCCTCGCGAAGCTGCCACATGGGCTGGGGTCAGGGCAGTTTTCTCAGCAGCTTGCATCACATTGGCAGCTCGTTCCAACAGCAAACGTGCTACATCAACATGACCTGCGCTAAACTTTCAATCAAGACTTCCGCTCAACCAAGCATTGTACTTCCGCCAAGGTAGCCTATCAACTCCTACATGTCATGAAGATTCAGATGATGAAATCCCCTCCGAAACCCCCAAACTTCACTTCCAGCGCCTCGCTCCGCCGCCAACATCAGCGGTGCTCCAAAGTAGCGATGCTCCAAGGCCACATCGGCGCGGCGCTCCAAAACTCTCAGCGCCAAATCGGAGAGGCCCACGCCGCAGGCCAAATGCAACAAGGTGGTGCCATCCCCTTGCGTCTATGGGCCATCAAAATCTCTTGATGCTCAAAATCTCCAAAAACTTTAAGCTTAGCCAAGTGACGGTCCAAAGTGTAAGTTGGCAAAGAAGGAAGACATTCCTCCACACGTGCCAGAATGGCTTGAGATGCACGTCGGGTTCGAAGAACCTGACGTGAAAATGATGAACACGAATACACCCAAAGCTCGTGTTTTCGGCACTTCTACACAGCAATTGGTAGATACAAATATGCACCACATTGCACCACTGCTCAAAAACTTCAAATCTTCAGATACCTTCCTGGAAATATGCTAACCCTCTCAGACAGACACCTCCCGGGGAGCCGTGTAGCCTAAACACTGGATGAGCGTATCCTGGAAGTCGCTGGAAAGCTAGTCACTAGTCACACTGTTTAGCTGACCTCTGCTAGATTCTCTCTCACTTCCTTATGCCACACATCACCCGCCAAAAAAGAAGATGCATGATTCAAACAAGAATCTCGTTTCTTTTGATCATAGGGATCATTGTCAAGAACGATTGGTATTTGGGATTGTTTCACATTGGAAGTCTTCCATGTGCAAAAGGCAGGAGTTTGCATGGAGTTTGTCAGACTTGTTCAAATACTGTCCTCAAGCAAAGCAGCAAGCTCCCCTTCTCCGAGCTCCATGGGATAGCCCATGTGCCGAGTTCAAAACCCTTGCCACGTTGAGGCTTCTCAGGATTTGGTTTAAAATTGGATCAAATTCGTGAGGGTCTTGTCTTGATCCAAAAGCTGAAGCTAAAACTTCAAGACTTTCCTCTTCAAGCAGAAGGTTACGTTTGCGGCTTGAGTCTGAAGCAAAGTGAGTCGATTCATTGCACAAATGCCAAGTACTATCACAGTTATTCACAATTCTCTTACAACTAAGCATATTGCTATGGCTAAGGCCTGCGCTCTTTCATCAAGATAAGAACTATTACTGTAATAATGTGTCATTTCACATGCGTATTTTCTCCCTGCCATAAAGACTCTTGTCATGTTGGTCCGGGCTTTCACCCTGGCTGACAGCTTCTGAGTTAAAACTGCGGCAGCGCACTCAGATGCACGGGAAACCCAAAAACATAAAAAAGGAAGTTCAGTTCTGCACATGTCTATGCATGCCACTGCCCATCTGCAGGCTTCATTGCCCATTAATTCATTGCCAAGCTGCTGCGTATGCGCGAGGCACAGCCGGCTGCGCCCGGAAGAGAGTGGCCACCATCTCATACCTTCGATGGATACAACAATCAACATCCCAAGTTTCCGAATGGAAAGTTCCCTGCAATTCCCACATGTCAATCCTCATCCTGCAAACCCAATCTATAAGCGCATCAGTTGAGGTACTCTTCAGTTCCCGGCTGCACATCGAAGAGAATTTGCTCATCCATGCCCTTCTGCTCAGAGGATTCCCAGAGCCGTCGCACGCCAGGCACATAGCCGAGCCAATCCTCTGCGGCCAGACGTTCCTGGGTCAACATGCCGCGCCAGGAGCGCATGAGTTGTAACTCCGGACTTTCCATGCTCATCGCAGCATCACAAAGTCGTGGCAGGGTGTCCCACTGCTTCAAGGACCTTAGAGGAATCAACCCCGTAAAAAACGGAGAGCCATCGGTTGTTCTCTCGGACAAATACTGAGACAAGTACCTACAGCAACTTATTAGTTGCAATGATTCGTGATTCCTGCCTGCTTACCTGAACTCGAGATTGACTGACCGCACTGTGGACTACAATTGCAGCCCATTCAGCCAGAGTGCTCCATGTTGTGTTTGTCACCTTGACGTGTGTAGCCCCGGCCCAGGATCCCACTGTTGGCCGTGTAGTACAGGAAGCACTTATTGGGCGTGCCTGGCGAGGTTGAGGTGATTTTGCCACAAAACGCTCGCCAGACTATGAGACTATGAACACCATCTTTACTGCCACTGGCAGACATTCTCATCCACACAAGGCAAAAATCACTGCGTGGCTACACTTTCGGCCTGCACGCATGAGCGCCTCCAACTCTTCCCTGCGAAATTTGTAGTACTCATCATTGGAGCCATGCGCCAAGACCACGACGCTTCCTCAGGCCGTGATTCGCACACAAGAGTTTGGAACAAGGAGCGCTGGGAGTGCATCTGAGTGAAAGCAAGTGACCCTTCGGGAGTTCTGTCAAGGTTGGATGCCTCACCAGGAGACATGGGAGACAACCAAACTGCACAGCAAAAAGAAGGGTTGACAGGTCATGCCGTGGTGCCCAAAAAACTGATATGTGACTATAAAAACACCTGCATTCTACTTGTAGATACAATACACGATTGGTCTCCAAGAACTTCATCACAAAAGTCTAGAGGAACCACCCACACACCGGCAACAACTACTCAGTGCCCTCCGCGCCTGTTGATCAGCAATGTTGGCCCATCCCAAAGACCTGCCTTCCAAAGACCTGTAGCATAGGCTCCACCCTTCGAGGCACAAATTAGCAAGTCAGGTTCGAATTCATCGATGGCTTGCTTCAGAACCTCAGCATCTCGAACAAGTTGTGGAGTCATGGACCCTGAAAAACGTCACATGATGTCTCCCACACGCCTCCGCTACAACAGACCAGGGGACCGGAAGGAATTGAGCAATGGGGAAGAAGGGCGTCTCGGGGTTTGGCAAATTGTAGACCCATCGAACCTGGACAAATGGCACACACTGGCAAAGTTGCATGCATGTTTCCATCCCTTACCATCTCTTCAGGCAAACCGACAGCTGTTGTTGGGCCTGAAAGCCTGCAGAGTCCAGCATCTGACCTGGCGATACAAAATTTCAGATGAATGAAGCATGGGAGACTGGCAGAATTCAACATATTCCATGATTCCTACGAGATTCTTACTTATATCTGGATCATTGGCAGCACTGTTTTCGACCTTGTTGTGGGTTGAGCTCACGTCCAAAGCCAGGACCCACAATCAATACGCGCTTTTCAGAACGATTGTAGGCTGGTCCTTCCACCGTTGAATGTACCTCAACAGAGCTTCAAACATCCAAAAATCAGGAGTCAAACTCTCAACTCTCAGAGCACACCATCTAAAACTCACCTTTCCCCCATTGACTTTGCCCATTCGGTTTGTCCAAGTTGCCCTTGCAGAACGGCAGCTTCTAGGAGTGGTGGAAGGTGAGTTGGGCCGTGATGGGCGATCCTCCATGTCGGGAATCCGGAGGCTCACCGTGGGACGGACGCTTCCTGCAGGGCTTGGGGGCCGATGATCCTCCGTGTCTAGGGAAGTGGCTGAAACATGTCGTGGGGCTGGTGGAAGGCTGGCAGGACTGGCACATGGAGACGAGCCATTCGGTGTAGCTGTCACGGAGCGCTGCGGAGTCTCTTGACCACTGGCTGTGGTTCCATCCGATGGCGATTTGCTCATGGAATCATCCTGTTTCTCGGTATTGTCTGTCTCAGTTTTGGCCGCTGGGACGGTCGTTTGATCATCTTGACGGTCCGAAGCTACATGACTGGCCTGAGGACTTTCATCATCTGGCTTCATGGAGGCACAATCCATCTTGTCCAGAGGGTCCTTGATCACTGCATCATCCAGCTGCTTTGGGGAGGAATTCAAGAGCGTTTTGGCAACCATGGTGTTATTCTGCGGATCTGACTGGCAAATGCTCACCCCATCATTCTTTGAAGATGACTGCGATTGATTTGAAGGAGTTTTGCTGATGTGATCTGAGCTAGTCGAATTGAACTGACATGTTGGAGCAGCATCATCTTGCTTGGCAGATGCATTTGATAAAATCTTTCCAACAGAACCATTGGACCTCTCATCATCTCTCCTCTGAAAATATGTGTCAGGATTCCATTGCTCAACATCCTCATCTTTCACACTGGCTCCACTGCCTCTAGACACCGTTTGCACCGGCTTCCGCACCAACTTTCCAAACATCTCTGGGATGATGGTACAAGTTCCCGCATCACCAAGGCAAACTGTCAGGGAGCCAGCTGGAACAGAAGCGGAGCCAACGGCAACCACTGCAGTGACAACAGCTGGTTGCCATGCACCATGGACGTCGCGCATCTCAATCGCATCACCCTCCTGGAAGTGCAAATCCTCATCCGCTGTTGGTACCTTGGGTAAAGCAGAGCGGCGCACGGCCAAAGTGCAGAGCTCCGGAGTGATCCACCTGGCGGTCGGAGAAAACTGCCAAACAGAATCAATATATCAAGTGCCAAGAAGTGTCTAAACATAATGTAAACTGCATAATATCACATATGATCATGTATATAAACTGTACATGTAGTAAAGATTGGAAGTATCTTTCTAATAACACAAGAATGTTAATAGATGTTAATAGTAATTACCTATAATATTGGGCGCTCGGAAGATCTGCGCGTCCAGCACTTCATGAAAGTGTAGGACTCACAGCTGGTGGCACCTCAAAGTACCCTTCATTGATACCAAGATAGAGCCAGCAGGCAACTCCATAGACACCAGGGACAGGGGAGAAGACAGCACCTTTCGATACTCAAAAGAGAAAATTGCCACAAATTTGAATCATTCTCCACCAGGTGTTCCAGTGGTTCCCAGGCATATTGGTACAACAACAAATCCATGCAATTTTTTTCAGAAGTTTGCTGTCATGTCTGAAAGAGTCGGTGACTGTCAAGGGTTGCACCTGGCTCACCGTGCCACCCAACTCCCACTCTAAGGACTCATAGCTCCACAGGTCCACAACCTCGACAAATGGGCAACGAAAGTGGTGAATTGCCATAGCACAAGGCTTCCAGTAGGAACCGTTGAACCTTCTCAATATGGCCCAACACTGTCTGAGCAAACGACATCTCCTTCAGAGAAAGCAGCTGCGACTTCCTGAACCCAGCTGTGAGAGCCAAGTGTTCAAGAACAAAAGTACATATATATCATATGATGATGTATTAAAGGCTCCCTCAACACATCAAGTCCATGAAACCGAGAACCCTGCCTCGTCTGACTGTTCTGATTGTTCTGCTGCATCTGTATCTGTTCCTTGGGCCTTGCCATCGTCAATGGCCCGCGCATCTTTTCCCAGGCCAAAGAAAGTGGACATGGCACCCAGCCTGCAGTCAATTTGACAAACCCTGCAGCTCATTTCAAACAAATTATCCGCCAAATTCATGTCCCTTCTCCTTAAAGGGCCTTGCAGCCTTGCAGCAACAGAGCTGACATATGTTGACATTCTCACTGCAGCTACGGTACATGGAGCTGATAGATGCGTTCGCATTCGCGTATCCGCTGGCTGCTTGATCCTTGGTGCATAGATGGGATGGAGCACTATGTTTGACACAACATCATCGAACCATAATGGCTTGTCTTCAGCAGACTTGAGCACCTGTCATTCTGCCGACGCAGGCAGTCCCTCATTATTACACAACATCGTTACCGAGTGTCGGTCAAAACCTCACTCAGCGCATCGCCGAAAGACATACGAGTGCAACTCACCCTGTGTCCGTGATCCGGCGTACTAGTGGTTGGGCTGTCCATTTCGTTCAGCCTTGCGCAATCATCCATCAGCACCTAACGAACTGTGTGACAGCCAAAATCTAATTGCGGTTGGTCAATATGCTCAGTTGTGAGCATGTCATAGCGTGTGATTCCAAGTAGTGATATGCTGAAACACAAGCACGAGCCTTCTCGTGCTTCCGCAACATGACACCTGGTCGGTAATGACCCATAGTAGCAAAGTATTTCTCATGTTGTGCCGTTAAAATGGCATGCAAAATGCCAATGTCAATGTTTCTGCTGAAATTCCTCTTGCATTTTATGCTTATAACAACTCTCGCCTACATGCTCTTCGCTAATCCACATCGTACGTGCACCGTCCGCAGAGGACACAGCTACAGAGCCGGATGGCAACACCTCGGAGTCATGGCTCCCTCTGAGCGACAGTGCAGCGTAGCGGAATGACGTTACAGTTCTATACTGTCTATACTACAGTGCTCATGCCTTTTTCTGGATTTCCTTTCGTGTCTTCCACAGTTGTGGGGCTTGTTCGTAATCTTACAAATGATATATGCATCAACCCCTGAGACTATTGGCCAAGTAACTGTGCTGCCATAGGCATGTGGCCCAGAGAGCACCTGACTGACAACTCCCTCTTGGTCGAAGCGATCTGTGGCGCTGTTGAAGATCTGCCTGAAATGGCAATGGAATCTCGAATCATCAACCTTGCAACCTGATGCAGCTATACAGGCTATACAAGTCCCAAATATTTATACCCCAAGCTTTCACCAGAAGTAAGGGGAGCAATGTGAGCATGCCAAGTTGCACAACATCTCCTGCTCGAATCGGTGACGGCATGGCAACAAAGGCTGATCTACTTCGGGCCCACAAAGCTGAAGCCATCACAAGAATGCTCCTGCTCAACCCTGCTCATATAATGTCATGCACCTTCAGAAAAATTGCCAGCAATCATCACCGATTTCGAAAGCATTCTCCCACTTCCAAGACGACATCAACCCCAAGGCACTGGCGACAAACATCAACGTGACCATAGCTGTGACCACGTGGCACCTCAAAACAGCACCAAGGGCAAAAGCCGTGGAGTTGTCCATGCAGAGATGACGCGGATTGACGTGCGCATGACTGTGCACCATTCTATCGCAGAATCATTTGAAAAAACAACAGCTCGCGCTCACACTTCTGAACTGAATTGCTTGAATTCTTTCACTCGGGGTCTCTTTACTCTTGGAATCACTGCGGAATGATGCCATCACCTCTATCTTTACAACCCCTTGCTGGCCAAATGTCACAGTCAGAACTGTTTCCACAGCCAGCTGGATCATCTAAAAAGCAGAGATAGTCTGGTCTGGTGTCTAGACACGGCTGTGGACAGTAAAGGCCTAATTCTTCAAACACCGTTGCCTTCTGACTCCAAATTTGGTGACTCCTTCTGCACCAACTAAAAGCGAAACCGATTGGGCCCAGGGCAAAGAGGAACTCATCCCTGGGGACATAGCTGTGCAGGGCAACCTGTTCAAAGGCAGTGGTGAACACTGCCCCACACAACCCATAACAGTCACAATCGAGAAGAATCAAATCCAGAAAACGCGAGAAAGACTTCTGGAAGGACAATGTGTGAGAATATGACTACGGTCAAAATACATCGATCATCACCCTTGGATTTGGTGCAGTAGCCTGAACACAGCATATTTCCAGGATAGGTGCAGCAATAGCCCCAGTCATCGCTACTCTTTGGCATGGCGCCATCCTGGAGGGTAAAGTTGGGAATTTCAAAAGGCACCTGCAAAACGTATGTGCAAGACGTTGACTTTGCCTCCAGTCCACGTTAAAGCCTCAATCTCATCTTTGCAACATAAATCAAGAAACGAAGATACACAGGAAAACAAGCTGGGGCCCTGGCCACCAAGGGTGTCTATATTGAGCACAAGGCTTGTCTTGGCAATCAGCTAGTCAGCTGTTGATACATTTGGCCCCAAAACTCATCTCCCATGCTATAATTTAGATCCAGTACCTCTCTCAGTTGCTGGCAATGTCCAGGGTTGCCCCGCAACTTCCCATGATGACCAAGAACCACAGGTCCCAGTCGCAGAGAGTGCACCGAGCTTTGTTCCCCACCTTGCTTGGCAAACATTCCTAAAGGAAAGTCATCAGGAATCTGTTGAGCTGGGGCGGCCACCAGGCATGTCAGCAGCCCTAAAATTGACAGCAGCTGCCTGGAAAGTTCCAATATCAAATTGATTCATCATAGAGACTCGTCAGAAAGAGGATCCTTTCCAATCTGCAAAGCTGGGACTCCCGAGCCCGGTAACCAGTCGCAAGACTTGCACTGCAAAACATGCTAAAAGTAGAGCCCCAAGCCTGGGATTCTGGGACTCTGGACAGAGTTGACAGCTTCCCATCATGATGAAACCCACCCGACACTGGGTTCCCCTACTGCATGCGACGCACCTCCAGCTCATCAATAGTGCTCCTCCGAAACGTCACGACAAAGAAGTTCCGCAGCACAAGCACTTCACTGCCCATCAAGCCTGCTGTAACTCTGGAAACAGGAACATAGCCTCAGTCAGTTGAATGACAAGGGCAGCTGTAAAAGAACAGAACTCACCTCTTCGGAGTTCTTCACTAGGGAAAACAGTCGCGAGTACACAGGAAGAGTCGGTCATTTTTTCCATTGCAATTGGTGTAGCCTCAGTCCGCAGTGTGACTTAAAGCATATCCCAGAAGTACAACGCCAAAGACCCTGCACATTGTCTGGAAGCTGCTCACATGAAAAATCAAGGCACCGGTCAAGGGGCCAAGAACATAGCCTAGTTGTTGGCTTAGGTTCAAGAGCACGTACACGCCAAAGGGATCCTCAAAATATCGATATGCCACGTCTTCAAGCAACCTGGGCACGGTCGCATTTTCGGCTCCAATGGCGAGGCCGGCAGCCACGAGTTCCAGGATGACGATCACCAAAGACCTTTCATCCACAAGCAGCGCGCTAGTTCCAGCTAGCAGAATACCAGTGAGCATAATGAGTCTGAAGCCAATACTCTGAGCAGCAGGACCCAGCAATAAAACTGTCAAGATAGAAGGCCATGCTTGAAAAAGCCAAGTGAAGCTGGCTGCACCGACACTGAGCTCGAAGTTTTCTTCCATGACCTTGAACACCATGGATTGCAACGAGGAGGTGTACATTACAATGAGGCAAAGCAATGCCACAGGTTTCCAAATCATCGGATATTGCAGGGCAAACAGAATCGGTGGTGTCCCTGGCATGGGCTTTGATGGAGCATCCATCTTCACTTGGACTGCCACCATGAGGGTTAACTCAGCTAGCCCTAGGAAGAGGAATGGCAAGAAGGGTTGAAGCGTGAAGCCTACACCTCCAAATGGTGTACCACAAATCACTCCAAGATACATGCTGTACACAAGAATCATGGGATCTACATAGTTGCTCTCCTTGGCCTCCTGTAGGGCTTCATTACCAGTGGCCATGCTTGCACCCAACACCAATGCAGATGCTATACCTTGGACAGAGCGAGCAGCAAACCAAGCTCCCAGGCTTGGAGTAAAGCCTTGAAGAAGAAGGCCGGCACTCTGCAACAACAGTCCCAACTTCATAGCATACAACTCCCTGTGCCGGGTAAACCTCATGACCAAAGGAGTTGCAAGTGCCTGCCCCAATGGTTTGGTAGCTACCAATGCGCCTAGAACTAAAGGACCTCTAGCTACCTGCGGGAAGATTGCCATGGGCAGCTCCGTGCAAGTGGAATCGGCACATACAATCATCGCTGTCAAAAGCCATTTGGGACCAGCAAAGGCCAATGCAAAAATGGGAATTAGCATAAATATCACCATGTAGATGCTCATGTGCAGGTTTTCTAGGCTGATCCATGCCTCTGGCAACTCTGGCACTTCATCCACGCGCTGCAGCGTCACATTTTGAATGGAAATCTGCAGGAATGATGATTCAAGCTCTGGGAGCCCTTCCAAGCTGCAGTCTGCAGCTGCAAGAGCGAGCAAGAAGCATCCCTGCAGAATCATGAGAGGCTTCAAACCGACAACAATGAAGAGCAAATTTCATCAAAAACGTCTTTTTGCTTCGGGGGGCAGTGCTTTCCGTCAAAGATGAATACTCGGTTGACACTAGGCCCAAAGGGTTTCTGGGCTAAAGATTAAAGCCTCTCAGGTTGTTTGCAAGGGGGTACGGTGTGCTCGAAGCACATTTAAGCCCAAAGGGCTGCAGTTCAAATCCAGCACCTGGGTTGATGTAATGACATGGATGAGGTCAGTTCAAAGGGGAATTCACTCCAACGATTCAAGCCTCACATCCACAATCCCAATATCGGTCCCTGAAACAGGCTCTCAGGGCCCAACCACCCGGAGCACATCTCCTGGAAGGGAAGCAAACTGAAAAGTCGGTGCTGCCAGCTCTGCGGGCGAATCTCAAGAAACTAAGAAATCAAACTGGGCCAAGAAGTTAAAGCAAAAAGCCTCAATCGTACAAATTGAAAAGTGAATCGAAAGTGCATTAAACTATTGGACACTCATATGCCAAGCAAGAATCAGTTTTCAAAATCTCAGGAAGTCATGTGAGTCATGCGAACTCCGAACTCCAAAAACTTGGGATTATATATAGTGATTATAGGAGTGGAATATTTTGAACAAAGAACAAGAGTCAGATTTTTTTTAAGTATGCTGACCTCGGCCATGCACATTCGACCAATGCGGATACTTTGAGCCGAAACGCGAAGCAAAACGTCCAAATGAAAAAGGCAAAGGCAAAGAAATTCACTCCGGATCACTCGAACCGCGGCATTCCGACATGACTTTTCACTTGCAGTGAATCCAACATGGAAATTACCTTCAAATCACATAATCATCAAAATCATCAAAAAAACACTTGCAAACTTTCCTGACACCACATTTTGCAGCCGATGATGCTTTCAAGACACTCTCCCTTCCTAGCCGAAAATCATATCAAATCCACCCAGGGCGTTGTGCAACATCTTGGTCGATGTTGGAGCCAACGGACATACACTTCTGCCGGCCCCTACCCTGTGTCCATAACTGGGGTAAATTTCCCCTGGCTTCGGGGCTTCTGCAGTGAGGCGAGCGATGGACAGGAAACAACATGAACAAAATCTTGGTTTATTGATTCATGTCGGTATCGGGATCCCACCAACAAACCTCCTCTCTTACCAGACTGCCTACAAATCTCTCCGTTAATACTTCAGGGAATGCGCAGACCTGCAGAAACTTAGCCTCAATCTGCCAAAATGATGCCCAACTCTCAGGACGGGCTTGCAAATGTCCAGTCCCAAGCTGCATATTTTTTTCAGAAGGAGGGCTAATGCTTGTGATATCGGAATCAAAATGAAATACGAAGAAAATCCAAAAACTTGCTAACACCTCAGCATGCTCAAATCAACATGGCTTTCCTATGCCTTGAAATGTATTTTTCAAGTAGCATGCGAATCACTCCTAAGTCCTCTAACCATCTGACCATACCTAGCTCCCGGGCATGACACATACTCATCACCTGAGTCAAAAAATACATCGTGACAAAACTCAGTCAGCTGAAGCTTGGCACTGATCAGCCACATCCGCGTGCCACATTTTCGCAAAAATTGGAGGTCCATCGCTGCGTGAAAATTTTATACAATATACTTATAATATACTGCAAATAATAAATCAAGCTTTCCACCAAGGCCGCTCACGGGATGGTGTCTGGCCTGATTTTGGGTGTACCAAGAACCAATGCGAATTCTGCTGGCAAGCTGACATGGGATCTCTTAAAGATCCATGGTGCGTGGATTCTGTGCTAAGTTTGGAGCAGCAAGAGGCGCTGATCGAATGGTGCGACAGTCATATGGGTTGATTGACATGGTCATCACCGGTCTCAAATCCTCGGATAACATGCCTGGGGTCGAAACCCGGCGGCCTCGTCCCCCCAAGTACATGCTCCTAAAGGCTTCAGGATGCAGCCTTAGAGTCTTGCTCTGTGCTCTTTCACCAGAAGTCTTGAAGGTTTTCCGGATCGGCCGTTCCTTTGACAAGTTTGGGCTCATGACCCGAGGAGACATTGGCCTTGGAGTCCTATCCTCAGGCCCCTCAAATCGGGAATCGTGGGATGTAAATCCACTGTTTCCCTCGGATGTGATTCGATTTCGCTCCATGACATTGCCCTGACCGCGTCGATCTCGTAAGACCAAATCCAGTTTTGCTTCAAGTTTCACCATGGAGGCCTCCAAAAGAGCTACTATGGTGTCTTCCAACCTCCCTGTCATGGCAGTTGCTTGGCTTGAAACAAGTCCCTCTACTTCTTCGCAGGTTGATGGCCTTCTCTCGTGCATTTCAAGACAAGTTTCCTCAGTTTCCTCTGATTTCACGTTTGGAGGCACATGACCAAACACTTGCCTAGCATTCTCAATGCTATTGCTGATGCACTTTGTGCCAACATCTGCGAGGAGTTCTGCAGGTGCCTCAGGAGTTTCTATTGATTTTGGCTGTTTTGAACTCATATCAGAGACTTGGACAGCCAATTCATCAATCCTTGCCGCCAACTGTTTAAAACATTCAGCGGAAAGACTATAGAGGTCCTCCTGAAGATGCATGGTGTGGAGCATGTTGTATTTGATGAACCGTGGCGCCGTTTTGGAATCATGTGCCCATCGGCTCAAGGGCCCGATGAATTCTGCAGCCTCTACGGTGCCAGATTGATCTACATCAATCATATGAAAAAGATCTTCCAAGTCATTTTCGTCGATATCCATCACCCGGAGGCGGCTTTGGAAGGCAGGATCTTCGCGAGCACCTTCCACGAGTTCTTGCAATGTTAATTCTCCGCTTCCATCTTTGTCGATTTTGTCAAAAAGTTTTGCCAGTTCCTTTCTGTCATGTTCGATTTCATCTTCCATTTCTTCAGCAAGATTTTGCAAATCGTTTTGGCGGGCTTCAGCAAATGTGTCTACCACAACAGCAACTATGACATTTAAGACGCCACAAACCAGAGTGAGCAAAGACCCTACAAAAATCACCGCGGTTGCTGGGTACTCTTGGATGACCGGAACTGCAATCTCACCCCAGCTATCTCCAGCGATGACAGTCTTGAACAATAGAAGGTTCGCATCCATGACAGATGACATTGCTCTTCGACATTGCGGACAATCATCGAAGGTGCCATTGTCCTTCCACATTTCCAACAAAGCTGGGTAGATTGTCTCAACCATCAGCATTGACCACACCGTCATCACCACGAAACAGAGTAAACACGACCACAGCAAAGTTCGAAAACATGTCGCCATCATCATGACCAACTTGTGCAATTCTTTCAGCGGCCGAATCCGCTTCAGCAATCGCGCGAGCCGGAAGATGCGAATGAGACGCATTGCCCGTAGAACAGCGATGCGGAAACCCAAACCTGTCCCAATGGAATTCATGATCACCTCCACCCAGCCACATGCAATGATAACGATGTCCAACACAGTCATCCAGTCCTTCACGACCGGAACACCAAACAAAGCAATCAAGCCCAGGATCTCCAATGAATAGAGCACCAAACATGCATCTGAGATCCAATTGAAAACTGGATTTGCTGGTACACTCAATGCCCTGGCGTCAATCGCTGTACTTGTACAATACGCATCAACCAGAACCACCAAACCCATAAAATTTGCCAAGGCGTAAGATTTCATGAAACATTGGAGTTTCTCGATGTTACTACGACTCGACAAGGCTTGCATATTCGTAGTCGAGCGCAGGAAATCTCCAGTGACATGGACTTTTTGCCTCTTGCTGGCGCTCTGTGAAACAACATGGGCGGAATCAGGTTCCATTGGTTCCGCGAGTTCGAAAATTGTGGAAATCCACACACTCGTCACCTTGAACCGAAAACTCCTCGTCCACGTGCATGATGAACATGAGTGGACATGAATGTACAAATGGACAAGAAGTAAACAGCAAATGCACATTCACCCTGATTCACCGACACGAGAATTATGTCAAAATGGTTTGAAATTGTGTTTTTCCGCCGCCTCGACACTTCCATCGCCAAGTGCACCTGGCAGAAGCACAATCACCAAACAAATTCAAGAGAAGTGTTTGGGGAGGCGCATGAATGTCTTTTTGTTCAACATTGCCACATAAAAAAGTCAGACCGCGTGGTATTCTTGTCTTTGGAATCCAATGGCTCATAACAATGCTGCCCTTGAACCCTCTGCGCAACCCAAGCCTGGCACCATAGCTTCTGGAGCTTGCAAGTCAGTTGCCCAACGGTTTCTACAACATCTTGAACCCTTGGAATGTCATAGCTATGCCAGTGAAAAAATATGCCCATTATTTGCACACTTTGCATTTTTCTCGTTTAATGGCGAGGAAAACAATTTGATACACGTCAATGTCTACAAGAGTGGAATGGCACGATTGGACGACGCATTGGGAAGAAAATAATTTGACAGTTAGGTGGAGTCTCTGCCTGGGCCCTCCTAAGACCCTGCTTCGGCTATTTCGAAAAGCTCTGCTGCACGCAACACTTTTCCAACAATTTTGTGAAACAGTCCTGCAAACTCTCCATGGGACATCCGGGCCCATCATACCTCGCCCACAACACTCCACGGAATATGCCCCCGATCTCCATTCATATTCATATTCATATTCATATTCATATTCATGTTCATATTCATATTCATATTCATATTCATGTTCTTATTCATATTCATATTCATATTCATATTCATATTCATATTCATGTTCATATTCATATTCATATTCATATTCATATTCATATTCATGTTCTTATTCATATTCATATTCATATTCATATTCAAATTCATATTCATATTCATATTCATATTCAGCTTCATATTCGTATTCGTATTTTTACTCATATTCATTTTCATGTTCATTTTCATTTGCATATGCATATGCATTTTCATATTCACCTTCATTCTCATATTCAGATTCCTTTCCATATTCACATCAATTTTCATATTCATATTCAAATTCATTTTCAGATGCATATGCATATTCCCAGTCACATTCCAACTCATGTTCATATTCATATTCATATTCATGTTTATGTTCACGTTCATTTTCATACTGACATCTGTATTCACTTCGGGTTGAACTTACAAATACTAATACAAATACAAATACATACACTTATACATTGACACATTTACGTTTACCTTTTTCTTGACATTAGCATTTGCATTTGCATTTGCATTTGCATTTACATTTACATTTACATTTACATTTACATTTACATTTAGACGTACATTTACATCTGCGGCTACAGTTAAACGGACAGCTACAATTGCATATACATCTTTAAATATTATATATATATATATATATCTTTGAAAATAAAAATACATAAACCTTTACATGTACATAAACAAACACAAATACAAATACAAATAAAACAAATAATGCATAGATAAATATTCATACACATATGCATATACATACACATATACATTTACATTTACATTGCATAAACAAAAGCATTTACATATACACAAACAATGACATACATAAACATTTCCATATACATAAACATTCACATATACATTTACACATTTATACACATATATACATACACAAACACTTGTATATACATTTACATGTGCATATACACAAACATATGCATGTACACTTACACATGCATCAACATAGACATAAACCTCGACCTAGACCTACACCTACACCTCAGACCTGCACCTACACATACACATACAGTTACTCATACACAAACACGAACACGTACATATACGCATACACTTAACATGCGAATACACACAGACACAAACACTGACACTGACATTGACACAGGCACTGTATTTTGTATATCCAACTTTCTTGGTCCTATCACATCGCAATCCAAAAGTTCAGTTTGGCTCGCCGGATCGCACGTCGAAGCATTGGATGCAGGTATATTTCCATGTTCCCTCAATTGAATATCTATACGTTGCTGCAAGCATTTCGATTTATGACTCCATGACTTTTATTTTATGTGTTTTAATCTTCGTTCCCTTTTTTTTTGCCAGGGCATCCGGAGGTTTTGCCCACAATGAGACGCAGTGGCCGAGAAGGTCACTGGAAAATGAACGGCTGTAAAACGGGCGAAGCTATGTCTACAGGATCAAGTGGAAACAATTGATACCACGCGATTTGCCCTCTCAGGAGATGAGTTTGACAAAGTGCTTCGTGAAGACAAAGGTGGGACCAGACGTCCGGCTGAGCCAGTGCCACTTGTATTGCAAACGGGCGGTACTTCATGAGAAGGAAGGATTCCAATTGCAATATGCCTTCGGAGACTACTTCTGCCAGTGGTGTTGCTGCCACATGGTCATGGTGTACAACGCCCTTAAGAGTAGAGACCCCTTCTTGATTGTCCAGCCAAGCAAGATAAATTGTATGGCCATCATCATCGTGAGACGTGACGGTGCAAATGACTGTTAGTAGCCAATGGGTCTGCTGGCGGAGCAGTGCTCCCTTTGATTCCCATGGATTGCTGGGCAAAAGTTCCAGTTTGGCGTAGTTGGTGCAATGTCCCATCCAATCTAGGAAAGTCTTACGGAGATCTTGTCAGGCCACACGGTCTTGAGCAGCATACAAATAGTCGTGATCGAGGTCATTCTCTTTCCAACATTTGGTCATGAGGGAATGGATTGTATGCCAGGGGCCGCTTCTGGACAGGCCACTGCTGTGCCGATTTGCCAGGTGCTGGAGCATTACGCGGGCTGGGTGATGGGCGCTAAAATCTTGTCTGCAAACGTGGCCCAAGAAGGACCAGAGTGTGTGGAGGGATTGGGTTGACCAGCCTCCTTTGGGACTAGTGTGCCGCACCCACTGTTTGACGATGTGCCGGCGAAGTCGCAAGAGTTGGTGCGCTTCACGTGCGCTGGTGGAGGGGACATATAGGTTCAAGGCCTCAACCAGGAGCGTTGTCTGTGTGATCTGAATTTTCCGTTGCACAGCTTTGTGTGGGAAGACGATGGGGATAAACCACAAGAAAGAGGCTCCAACATAGCGGTCCAGCATCTTCAAGGTTTTTTGTGGGTTGGACCAGTGGAATTTCTTTAGCACTGGCTTGATTTGTCCCCAGGCCGTGTATGCACACTGAATGGCACGGGTGCAAAGAGCATCATAGTCAATGGTGTGGCCGAAGGGTTTTTTGAGATATAGGGTGTGGCTGGTCCATTGGAAATCCTTGAGGGTATCAAGGAGGTGCGGCGCCGGTGCACTGGCCAGAGCTTGTGAACTTACTACCAAGCAGCTTTTCTCATAGTTGATGTGAAGGCCTATCTTCTGGAGCGTCTCTACGAGTGAGGGAACGAGGCATGCAGCTTGGCCCCAATTCTTGAAGCATACCATGATGTCATCAACAAACAAAAGAAGCCAGATTGGTGAAAACATTGGGGTATGCCCTTCAGCCTCCCATTGCAGGAGTAGCTGTCCGAGCGAGTAGTCGATGGTTCTGGCAAAGAGTCCTGCTGAGTGACTGCCGCCTTGTGCAGTGCCATTGGAACATACTATTTCCCACTCATCACGGAGGAAGGAAAACCTAAAGGTTTGATGCAAAAGTAGTTCAAGTAAACGGGATGCTTCGAGTGCCGCGGCACTGGGCAGGTTGGCGAGGAAGGAGGCCATACTTGCATGACTGAGGTTATCAAAAGCACCTCGGATGTCAAGTTTCAAGAAAAGCGGTTCCACCGTAGAAACTGTTGCTATGGAGGTCATGCAATGCGAGGCAAATAGAGCTTCAAGCGCTTGACCTCCAGGGACGGCTCCTGTCTGCATTACCAAGGGGGGGAAATGTGGCTGGAGCCGTCGCATAAGAATGCCAGCAAAAAGTTTCTGAGTGACCTCCAGGAGCATAATGGGTCGAATATGCGTAGGTTGCTGCGGGTGCGGGCATTTGGGCACGAGACACGCTACGCCAATGTGAAGGGCATCAGGGATGGACCCATCACAAAGCATTGAGTTGAGCACTTGTAGCAGGAGTGCTGACCCATGGGGTTGCTGGCACAGTGAAAGGAGAAACTCATTGGACATACCTGATGCACCAGAAGTCTTTCCACGTTTGAGCTTGGTAAGTCCCTGCATCAGCTCCGGTTGCGTGATGGGGACCGCGGTGGTTGTGGAGAGGTTGGTGGTCAGTATGTTGATGGATGGCGAGCATGCGGCATCTCGGGCAGCCGCCGTGGTGGTGGCAAAGACTTGGTTGAAGTGTTGCCGTACCCGGTGTATTGTAGCATCGGACCCCCCAGACACAGAGATGAGGTGACTCCAATCGGATCGGGGTTGCCGCTTCTTCTTCAAGAAGGAGATGGCTGAGGCATCACCGGCAGCAGCAGCATCATGGAGCGCATCAACCCACTGAGCTCGTTCATTGCGACGAGTGAGCAGTATGTTACGAGTCAAGGAGGCTCTTTCGTGAGCATCGATGGTCCGGTTGCGGAGGGAGCAAAGGAGTTTGAGTTCTGCCGAGTCACGGTACTTGCGACTGGGAGGTCGGTACTGTGAGACTTCAGAGAGGTAGCATAAGCCTTCCCAAGTAGGTGGCGGATTTGCTGCGAGGCTGGTATGTAGAGCGGTGTCAGCTACCATCCATTTGCCAACTCGGTGTCTATGTTGGTGGAAATGCCGTGTGCGAGGAGGTACCCGGAGGACGGTCTCAAAAACAATCATGCTGTGATCAGTGGGAAGTATGGAGTTGTAGTCTGGGATCACCGTGGGGACAGACAAGGGCTTGGCTACGTCTGCAACTTGGCGTACGAAAGCAGAAGAAGCGAGGAAGTAGTCGTAGGTCTTGTGTTTCCAGGTGGGGCGTGGAGGAACGATCAGCTCCATAGTTTCTTCTGCTGCGAGGCAAGTAATTTCCAAGGCTTGAGCGTCCAAATGTGGACCAGTGGGCACGGCGTTCCAATCAGCAGCCACGATGCATGGTGAAGGGCAGGCCCGCCGCAGCAGGTGTCTAAGTTCCTGGATAGCAGAGGCATAGTCGGAGACAGGTTGTTGGTGGTGCGGAAGGTGACCACCAAGCACCCACATCGTGAGCCCACTTTTGAGAAGGATATGGACTCCGATAAAGCGATTCCCCTTCAGGGTGTGCTGAATGGAATCCACGTAGGACTTGTCAATTAGAATGGCTTGCCCCAGGTGGCTTTCCAGCTGATCGGTGCAAACCACCCAATAGTCATTCAATTCTGAATGTAGTTGGAATTGAGGATCGTCACGATTCCAAAATCCGTCAGCAGATGGGTTGCCTAAGGCAAGCCCGCCAACTTCCTGGAGGGTCAAGATATCAAAGTGAATTTGTTGGTCCGACAACAAATCAGCAACCACCGGCAAGGATTTCCCTCGAACGTTCCAAGATGCAATTTGCAGAACTTGGTGAGGCATTAGGTGGGCAGTGGGTAGTCGCTGATGTTGTCTCCCAGATGCATGCAGGTCGCTGGCTTCACCAGCGAGTCACTCAATCTTCGGGTCAGACAAGGCCTGCACAAGGGCAGGGAGCTCTTTCTGGGTGGCGGTGGCTAAGCGGCTCATGTTGATGTGGAAGTGGATTTCTTCTTTGCTACGGGGGTCGGTGTATGAGCTCGCATTGATGGTGTCTGGGCCGTCGGGGCGGAGGTCAGAAGCTTGGAAGGCAAGGACCCGCACGTCGTCCAGCCAAAGGATTTGTTTGTTCCAATCCACGTCAAGGCGAACAGGGTCGATGGGACCCACCAAAGTGTGCAGAAACTCAGTGGCATACTTGGTAGCCCGATTGTTGAGGCGTTTCTGTGCACTTTGGTGAGGTGTTAGCCAGGCTGTTTTGCCAGAGCTTTTGAGTATGTGTTTATCTTGGTGCGTAGCCTTGAGAGACAATAGCCGCCGTTTGGCTTGGGTTTCAGGAAGGGGTCGGAGCAACACGTGGCAAGTTGATGCACGTCGACCGTAGACAATGATCTCTGTGACTTCCTCCTGGATCCCCAGATCCTGGACCAGGAGCTTGGCTTCACCGTCAACAGTGTCTCGTCGTGTGTCCATATGCCAGCCTCCTAAAACGAGGCGGTTCCAATCCACATCTGCGATGAGTGATGTGGAGGGCGACGGGATGTTTAGTCGAGCTCGCGGAGGGGGTGTCGATGCTGGGCGTTGATGAGGAGGGTGGCCAAAGGTAGGTGTTCGGGCGAGGGTTGGAGGAGCGGACGGTGTGCGCTGGTGTGAGAGGTCTTCAACTTTCTGGGTCAGGTTCTGGACTTCGTCTTGGAGTTTGGCTACTTGTACACTTGCATCCCCCATTGGTGGTTGGTTGGAATTGTTCTCTATGAGCTTCAGTCTGGTGTCCATGGATGCGATACGGGCAGCATTAGAGGCAAGCTGTGCTGTATGGGCATCCACCGTCTCAAGCACCGTTTTCTGGCTTGCTTGCATTGCATCGAGTTTGTGAACGAGTTTGTTCTCCATGCGTTGCATCAGGGCTGGGATCATTTGAACAAGTTGTTCGGCGGTGGGAGCGGGTGTGGTATGGGCTGGTGCGTCGGGAGAGGGATTTTCAAGGGATCTATCTGTGGGATCAGCAGCTCCATCACCATTACTCTGGAGGCCAAAGCTATTGTCAGGGTCACCGGCGCCACGAATTTTCTTGCGAGGTGGAGTTTGCTCAGAGGGATTGGTGGGGTCAACCGGTGTCTGGTCCGGGTCGTCCTCTACAGGAATAACTTCGCCGAGTAGTTGACTATGGTCCATTGAGTTGGTTTGGGAGGTACGATCCTGAGGGGGGTTACTGGAGAGTTTACGCTTGAGCCGTAACGTTCTTGAGCCAAAATGTCCCTTTGCGCATACAAACTCTTGAGATTGCTCCTGTATGCCATGGTGCGGCAGCCCATTTAGGGCACAGGGGGTGAAAAAAAACGACTTTTACATATGCATAAAAGTGACCATATCCTCCATGTACTGCAACCAGGGAATTATGTCCGGGGCTGCAACTTCCCACGCTCCAATGTTCTGCCACCTGTCCCAGCCTGCCACCTCAAGCATTCCATACCAATGCCCGTTTCAGCCATCGGCTACCATCTAAAATTGCGACATATTGAACAAATTTCCCATATTCAATCATGCACCTTTTGGACCAGAGATCGAAGCCGTTCAATTGCATTTGTTCCATAACATGTTGATTCCACTGGTGCAAATGGAATGCCACGGTTCCGCATGATTGTTTGAGTTTTTTCCCTCAAATCATGAATGATGTTTTGCCAACAGGAGCTGTCCAGTCCTCATGTTTTCTAAATTTCACCGCGTTCGCGTCCCACCTGATTTGTGGCCCATTCCAAGCCTCAACGTCAGCAAAAAGGCCTGCTCCAGAAGGCACACCAGCTCGTGAAAGCCAAGAACGTGCAACAATGCAACCCGCAGAAGTGGTGCCGCAGGTTTTGGAAGCCGGCGACCCCGTGACAAAGGTGGAAATGAGCGCACGTACCATCGCAACTGTGCGAACCATGTTGCGGGAGGAGATCAACCATGGAATGGGAGATGTTGAAGGAAGGGTGGTCAAAAAATTGAAAGACTATTTTGGACAATTGAACGTAGAACTCGATGCTGAACGTGGTTCACTGCAGATGCTTGAGGAAAGTGTGCCCCAATTGGAGAAATATCCGCCAATAACAGCCCGTGGATCCAGTTGGGAGGAGGAAGTGGATTAAAACATTGCCGTCACCGGTGGTTTCGCAAGGAAAACAATTCAGGAAGCAGGGCGTTTGGTGCGAGAAATGATGACTCATGCCAATGGTTTTGGAGATGTGTCTATGACAAGTTCGTCTCCTACAGTCGCGCTGGTTCATTTCCAATCGCCAACGCAGTCCATGAAGTTCTTCCGCGGCCAGAAGAAGGACGTGCACATCCAATCCAACAAATTTTAGGTGGCTGAAACTCGTTCGTTGGAGGAACGACGCCGTTGCAAAGTCGCCAGCAAAATGATGAAGTTCCTGATTGAGCTGGGTGAATATGACCCGCATAATGTTGCTGTGAAATAGACAATGTGCAAAGTCATGGCACCAGGGTGTTGGATTGTGTGTTGCGATGTCCTCTCATGATCAAATTATATGTGTCCAGTTCCATACGTTCGACGTTCTGGTGGACGAGTCTGCTCACAATTCGGTATTGCCTTTATTAGGTGGAGATCCTGTACATGTGAGAGTGGATATGATTCAGCTGTTTTGGGTACCTCAGTGGTTCGTGGACAATTGCTTGCGTTATGGGTGTTGGAACATGGGTTGTGCATATTCAGCAGGCTGGAGACCAGCATGCCGATGGAGGATAGCTGGACTTGCAAACGTGTTACCATTTTTTTTTGAAATACAGTTGGATTTCATTCTTGTCAGTTTTAAATTTATATACGGAAAGTCTTGGCATCACAATTGTTTGAACACAGGGCTGGATTATCGATGTGTGCACTCAATGTTGAAAATTTGGGTGGCAAAACGAACGTAAGGCAAACGAACGTTTGGCCTTAAAAATTGGCAGGTTTTGTCGGAGATGATAGTAGGCCATCGGGTGTCCAACCATCTGTACGAGAATTATTTCGGTTAAAAACATATCCTACACTGGCTGCGTTTGAACGCATTTTGCTGACAGCTGGCAGGAACATGGAAAATGCAAAATGGTGCACTTTACTTTCTGACCTTCCCAGGGATATGGGTTTTATGCGTTTTTTTTTTCGATCCTTTTTAGCCGCATGTTGAATGCGTCGAGGCGCGGCTAATGTCGCCATGCGCAAATTGTATTCGTTTTGAAATCAAGACACTCCATCGCCGAGAGGCTCGCTTATGGAAACATGCACGTTTGAGACAATCGTTGCGCCAACCTTCCCATTGGAAAACATTTCGGAGCATGGTTCACACCCATGCAGGACAGGCTTATGCTTCACAGCCACCATTGGATGACTTCGCTGATGTTTTTAAAACAATGTCTTCTGGCAACAAATTTTTCCTCCATCGACCGGCCACACTGACAGAGACACCAACCAAATTTGTGACGAAAGTGGGTTGGCAGCAAATTTTTTTCAACATGTTCCTCACAATTTCTGTTGGAATTGTTTCGTTTTTTTCGTTTTTTCAATGGCAGGCTGCAACATTGTTCACGATGCTTCCGAAAAAAACCACGCAAAACCTGTAACGGACCTCCGCCCCGTTGCCAACATGGTGTTTTTACAAGGTGTTTGCCTACATGATCCTGTCACAACCGGAGCAATCATTGGAAAGTGTTCTGCCTAAAGCACAAGATGGTATTCGTCCAGGCCGAACCGAAGAATGGAAGAACATGTGGACAACAATTCTATTTTTGGACAAAAGAAGACAACCTGCTGGATTGCCATTGTGCATCATCACTTTGGATGTATCAAAAGCCTTCGATGCAATACATTGGAAAGGGTTGTGGGAAGCTTTGCGTCGACAAAAGAATTCAAATGAATTCATTTGGAGTCGGCAATGCGATGCCCCATCAAAAGCAAAGAAAACTCCGACAGGTCAGGTCAGGTCAGGCCTGCACGCCAGTGGCGAGCCCGTTTTAGGGCGCAGGCGCAAAAAGCACAATATGTACACAACTGCTATTTACATGCGGCAGAAATTCACAAATTAAGGTACATGTGAGTTCCACACGACGTCATCCACTTCTCTCCATGATCCCAGATTTGCGTACCTGGAACACGATTGCTAGGAAGTGGCCAAGGTTTGCCAGAAGAAACGTTGGATGTTACAATGCAGGGATGGATCCATCGCCGTGGTATTTCGCAGCACTTGTTTCTTCAACAGTTTGCTTCCCTGCAGGGCACTCACCACCATACAGCAAGCATTTACAAAAATTTGACGTTCAATTTCGAAAATTTGTTCGCCGCATTGTTGGGCTTCCACCGGACATGAAGAGGATATGCGAGTGGAGCGCGGGGCGTGTGCCAATAAATTTTTTCTTGGTCAAAGAAGTGCGGAGTCAATACTAGAGTTTCGCTTCCTACATTGCAAATTTACAGGCGAACGTTCGGTGGAGAGGCACTTGCATGGACATCACTTCCACCATATCCTGCCCGTGGGCGCCCACAACAAGCTTAGGAAACTAAATTAAAAACGTTTTTTTGCGGTTACAAATCATTTGTACGTTTTGGAAGTTCTATTGCATATGTCCCTAAACAAGTTCTTGTTGGGGCTCTTATATAATGCAACGTTGGGCCTGGCCGCCTTGGTGGGTGTGGCCGTCTTCTTCGGCTCTGACGTGGTGTTTAGGGTACCATGATGCAGATGTTTATTTCCATCTTCAAGCAGGCCTAAGGGCATTTCATGCAAACCCATGGATCTTGACTGATCGACATGTGTCATTGGCAACTAGACTTTAATATTTTGAATCTGGTTTGTTTTGCAGCAGGGCACCGGGCGATTTTCAAAAATGAACTCAACAATATTGATGTGGCATTCCGAAAACTACGTGCCCACCTCCTGCCACAGACTAGTCATGACCTTGGCATGAAATCTTCAATGACTGGAATGCACGGGTAGCACAATTTGTTCAACAATATTCGCTGAAACGTTGGTCTGTGCGACGTTTGGAAATGCATCAGAACCTGGCGCAGTATGCTGCCCATCTACCTCCGGACTGTTGGTCGTCCCGCGCTCTGAGGTGGACGTGCAAGCGGGCATCGCAGTGTTGGTCGTCCACGAAGCACTTGGGACACTATGACCCAGAACTTTTGCAGGTATTGGAGGGACGTGGCAACCGATGCGAACAGGTGGCCGGACCTGATGCCACAATTCATAGCCGTCTGCACCCAGCCATGAACAAGACCACCGGAAGGGCATTAACGTCATGAACAATACCATCTGAAGGGCATTAATGTGTACATAGTGCTTTTGTTTTCATTTGTACCTTGCAGGGGCTGCCTACTGGCACGCAAGTTTCACTTGACTTCACTTTGCTCGTGTTTTTTCCCCCGTTGCCGGTTTAGCAGCAGGACAGGGAACTGTATACCTCAATGGCTTGGACAATATGGATGTTGCGTATCTTTGACTTCTCCGGTCAGTGGTCGGGCCTCCTCGCAACATGGACTGGACATTGCCATGGCATGAAGTCCTGCACATCTTGAATAAGCGCGTTCAGGTATCCACCCCTCAGGCAGCATCCAAATCATGGTCGGAAATTTGTTCACGACACCATTGGAATGTGGCACAATATTTTGGAACATCACGAGGGCATCGCTGGATCAAAAGGGTACTAACTTGGCAACCAGAAGGTCATAGGTGCGTTAGCCGCCCAAAAAACTGTTGGGATACTACACACATTGCAATTTCTGAGCACCCGAAACGTTCGGGTGGCAGCGGATCCACCTGTTTGGATTGAAAGTTTTTGCCGCGGCCTGCAGTCGACTCTAAACATCACATGTTGTGGTTTGTGCCGTCCGGGACATTGGTCCCCTGTCAGGACATGATATGATCAATCCATTCGGCGTCTGCAATTGCAACGGTGGTTGGGCCTGCGTTGTTACCACTTTTGTTTTCTCCACATTCCACTGTAATCCCACCGCGGCAAAAATTTTTTTTTCAACAAGTTTGCTTAACGGTACACCAATAACATGGCAATTGGTGCCAAATAACATAGTGTCATATCCCCACCCCTTAGCTGGGGGGGGGGGACCCTAAATGTAACTTACATTTTTGGCCTCGGAGAGCCTCAAAAATGTAATATTACATTTTTGAGGTAAATCGCCAAAAACCTCAAAAAATGTAAGTTACATTTTTTGAGGCACAAAACCAAACCCACAAACATGTAGTACTATAATTGGTGCGATTTACCTCAAAAATGTAATCTTACATTTTTGAGGCCAACATTCAAACAATCAAAACAACTCACATTTATATAAAAGGACTATAAAATACAACTGTTCCCCAAAGTTCTCTTCCTCAAGACACGTGCTCGAGAAGTC